>CM069866.1:39695408-39957908 GCA_036172795.1 Pelodytes ibericus | reverse complement strand
GGTATTTAAAATTGTGGTATTTTAACACTTTCCAAGCAGTGGCGTCGCTAGGGGGGGCTACTGGGGCTGAAGCCCCGGATCTCCCCTTCATAGCCCCGGATGGAGACTCTGACCCCGCCACCTCACGCTCGATCCGCCCCCTGCATGCTGCAGTATGGATTCTGGACAGCACCAGACTCTGCCCCTCATGCTTAGCCCCGCCCCTCACGTTCAACCCTGCCCCTCAAGCTTTGAATGTAAGTCTGGCAGAGTGAAAGTGCGTGGCAGAGTTAAGAGTCTGCATGTGTATGTATGTATGTGGCAGACAGCAAGTGTGTGTAAGTGGCATAGTTATGAGTCTGCATGTGTATGTATGTGAGTGGCAGAATGCAAGTGTGTGTAAGTGGCAGAGTTATGAGTGTGCATGTGTATGCATGTGAGTGGCAGACTAAGTGTGTGTAAGTGGGTGTGAGTGGCAGAGTGTAAGTGGGTGTCAGTGGCAGAGTTATGAGTGTGCATGTGTATGTATGTGGGTGTGAGTGGCAGAGTGTGAGTGTTTGGAAGAGAGTGTGTGTGTGAGTGGCAGAATGTAAGTGGTGTGTGTGTGAGTGGCAGAGTGTGAGTGTTTGGTAGAGTGAGTGTAAGCGTGAGTAAGCGTGAGAGTTATGAGTGTGCGTGTGTGTGAGTGGCAGAGTGTGTGAGTATAAGTGTGAGCAGCAGAGTTATGAGTGTGTGTGTATGAGTGAGTGTAAGCATGAGCAGCAGAGTTATGAGTATATGTATATGAGTGGCGAAGTGTAAGTGTGTGAGAGTGTAAGTGTGAGTGGCAAAGTGTGAATCCCAGTGAGATTACTAGGAGAAAATGTGATTAATTACTATGATTCATATTGAATGTGATAATCAAGTGTGAAACAATGCTATCATCTCATATTATTTTTATTTTCACACTTGATTATCACATTCAATATGAATAGTAGTGATTCATCTTTATATATAGTCTTTATATTGATTGCAATGAAAGTCCATACACATGGCATTAAACATCCCATGTACCTGGTTATAGTATTAAACCCATACATTATGAATGAATGTGCTGCTCATTATATTATGGGCTTTACTCATGAAAGAGAGACTTGCAGGGAAGTGAGATGGGAATTTCAAACTGAAGGCCAAAGTAGCAGAGTTGGAAAAATTCTCCCATTCAGTTGAATTCCCATGTCAGTTCCCTACACTTCTCTCTTTTATGAGGTTGGTAGAAGGAGCATACCGTAGCCTATTCTCCCCAGGTTTGTGACCCCTTTTTATTAAAAAAATATATATATTTATGATGTGAGTGTCAGAGTTGCAGGTTTACACACGTGTCTGCGTGGCAGAATATCTGTGTGGATAAGGGTGTCTTTTTAAGGTTTTCTGGGTGTGTGAGTGTAAGGTTGTCTATGTAAGGGTATCTATGTGGGGGGTGTAAGGGTGGGTGTCTGTGTGGGGTGTGTGTGATATCCCCTATATTATGGCATTTGAGACTGTTGGTCTACTTTTTTTTCTCAAAGTCTGGTAAATGGTGTATGCAATGTACACAAAATGTATGCTCAGTTATTTTGAAATCATGGGAATTTGCTTACATATAAGTGTGTGTTATGTAAGTTGGTGTGTGTAAGTGGGATTGTGTGTAAGGCTGCATGTGTATGTGTGGCTGTGTATTTATGTGTATAAGTGTAACTTTGAGTAATGTGAGTTTTTTTGTGTGCTGTGGTACAGTAATGTGCAGCATGAGTGTGTGATATACTCACACACTGCACATTACTATGAGTTTTATTGCTGTTGAGACTGTGATACACTCTCACACTGCACATTACTGTGAGTTTTATTACTGTGGAGTCAGTCACAGACACACACACATACAGACACGCATACAGTCGGTCACAGGCAGACATACAGTCATTCACACAGTCAGTCACAGACAGACACGCACACACATATAGTCAGTAACAGACAAACAAACACATACAGTCAGTCACAGACACATACAGTCGATCACCGGCAGACATACACACAGTCAGTGACATAAACACACAATCAGTTACACACACACATGCAGTCAGTCATACACACACACACACACTGTCAGTCACATACACTTACACACAAGTCAGCAATTTTGTTGTTGTTTACGATAAAAAAAAGGTGCATCTATCAATATGTCCCCCTCCTGGCTGCTATACCTCATTCTAGCCTGGTCTGTGTCCTGCTGTTCTTTCTAACCCTGCTGAGCGGCAAGGGCACCATGCAGGGACAACAATAACCAGGAGCCAGGTATAATTTCCTGGTGCCCAGTATTTGTTGAGCCCTGATATATACCCATATATACCTATTGTTCATTGGCGTCCATTATATCAGTCTGTATGCCGCCTAAGAATGTGAGTTTATTTACTCCACTTTTATCAAATCTATCACGGCTCCAGCCCTGGGTATTTTGGAGACCTAGCAACGCCCCTGTTGCCAAGTACTAATTATACCACCAACCTATGTCAAAGAGTTGTGATGTCATTTTTTTCGCACAGTTCAGGCATGAATTTTCAGATTCTGGTATTTGCCACTGCCAACCAACACCTTAATATGTGTTCCGCAACATCTCATGAGTACAGGGATACCACCAGGTTTGTTGGTTTGATTTGGGGCCAAAAGGCCACATTTAGGGGGTGCGCATTCCAACCTGGAATTTTACCATGTAGTCAGCCTGGGCCCATGTTCCAATTGGAACATTTTTAAAGCCGTCCAATGTATTTTTACCCCATCAAACCATATATTTTTGTAAAATAGACATCCTAAGGTATTTCAAATAGTGGTATTTTAATACTGTATCTGTACTAATTCTACCACCAACCTTTGTAAAAGTTTGTCTTAGTAATTTTTTTTGGAGTTTTTTTTCCACATGCATTGTACTTTAGGCATGAATTTACAGATTCTGGTATATGTCACTGCCAAACAACAACCCAATATGTGTTCAGTAACATCTCCCGAGTACAGGGATACCACCCATGCATAGGTCTGTTGGTTTGTTTTGTGGCTAAAAGGCAACATTTGTGAGGTGCGCATCTCAAAATTCCAACTTGGAATTTTGACATGTAGTCAACCTGCATCCGTGTCCTATATGGGATATATCTTTGAAGCCAGCCAATGTAATTTACCTCCACCAAACTATATGTTTTTTAAAAGTAGACACCCATCACTCCTTGTGGCAAGGGCTCAGCAGCCACCAATACATCACTAGATTATGTATCAGAAAGCTGACCAGGGTCAAAATCGAACCCTGAGTCTGCGGCCTCAGAATCAGTGCCTAAGCAGTGATCTACAGCAAAGAAGGGGTTAATAGCTCTTAGAAGAGCCTATTTAGTACTGTAATACATTAAAGTGCAAAGAAATAAATCCATAAAAAAGTGCAGACAGCAAAACATTTCTGTTGCTGTGCAAGATTACTGCTTATACAGTGATGAATGGCAGGGAAGGGGTTAATACACAGTGAAGGGCCTTCATAAAACCTGACAATTTTATAAAATGTTATTTTATATCACTAATACTGATCTGTCTCTTTTCCTCACAAAAATGTAAGTGAGGAGAGGGAGGCAGATTAAAATTGGTCCGATCAATATATATATATCTGACCAGGGTGAATGGTGATGCTCATTTGAGCAATCACTAAACCGCCTTTGCCACTAATTCGCTGTTACTGATCGCTATGCGCTCAGACAGGTTAAAAAAAAAATCTAAAATATTTTTACTTTACACGAATCCCCATAGCGGGTGTGTGTAAAATAAAAAAATAAAAACGAGCAGACAGATAAAAATTGCTTTGGCGTCAACATCATTGCGTAAGCAGTGATCGACTGCAAAGAAGGGGTTAATAACTCTTAGAAGAGCCTTTGCAGTACTGTAATAAATTACAGTACAACATAAATTAACCCCTAAAAAATGCAAAAACAGCAAAAATAAATGCGCTGATGTGCAACATCACTGCTTACGCAAGATCAATGGCAGGGAAGGTGTTAAACACAGGGGATTGCGTTTATAAACTTTTTTTTATTGTTTTATTACTAGTGTATTGTGTATTTATTATTTTTTTGTACTTTAACCCTTTAAGGACCAGGGATTTTCCTGGGCCAAGGACCAGAGTGTTTTTCAATTTTTAATATGCGGTTTTTGAAACATAATTTTCCTCTCTCTCATTTAACGTACCTATACAAGTTATATGTTGTTTTTTAAAGGACAGTTAGAGCTTTCTTTTGATACCCTATACATAAAAATGATTTACATTTTAGTATTAAAAAATACATATAAAAGAGGAAATTTCTGAGGAAAAAAAAGTTTTTCCCCATTATTTTCCCAATAATATGCTACACAACTAGTGCAACACTAACCCACTTATCCCCCCTAATTAACTAACTAATAAAAAAGAAAAATATTGGTTCCCAAACCCCCCTAAACAATAAAGACTCTGAAGAGTGCGATGTCATATCCATAAAAATCATCCAACAGGCATGCAGGGGTTGCATTTTATTAAATAAATATATATATATAAAAAAACTAAATAAGGGCCATAAAGTGGAAGGAAACTGATCACAGTTAAAAACTGTGATCAGCAATGAAAGGGTTAATTCCCCCCCCCCCCCCCCCCCCCTTCTCAGCAATGTTCTTTATTAATTTATTTTTACTTGCAGGTCACTCTCTGTGCTTCACTATAAGAACGAGTGAATTAGAGTGAACACACTGACTTTGCATCTAATTTGCATGTTATCGCAGTGGTCACTCAATCACCGCGATCACATGCCCGGAAATCCACCGATCGGGTCCAGGAGCTTTGCCTCGGGTGAGAGGCTTAGTCCTGGACCCGTTGCAGACTAGCTGGCGGTGCCCACGGAGCACACCGCCGGCTAGACTGCTGACCAAGATCGTGCATTTTTTTTGTGTTACTGATTGCCTCGACTTGCGAGGCAATCAGCAACACTTACATTAAAAAAGCAACACTAAGATTAAATTTGCTTTCCTATGCTCTTTTTACATGCCCGCGATTTTAGGCACTGTGCCTTTAAAACCGGCATTTCTATCGCTCTCCGGAACGATCGAAATGCCGACTGTAATTTTTTCAGCATTGCACAATGCTTTCATATGGAAGCATCGTTGCAATGCCGCTTGAGCACTGAAAGCAGAAAAAATCCACTTTCAGTGCTCGTTTTGACACAGGACGGACTAGGTCTTTCTTTTAAAAAACTAACCCCGGCGATCGATTCCAGCCTGAGAGAAGAAATGACCGGAAATTCTGCGGCCCTGCGTCCGACCACTAAGCGAGATATCGAGGAGACATCCGCGAATAAATCAGCACCTCTCTGACAACTGTACAAAAAGACATCACAGACTTACAAACCTCGGTCTTCAAACATACGGAGCAGCTCAGTGTTCTCTCCTCAGACTATGATCAGCTGGCTAACGATACCGTGGATTTTCACCACAGGGTCACAACTCTTGAGCTGGGCCTAGAAGACCTGGGCAATCGCTCGAGACGCAATAACGTCCGCATCAGAGGCCTCACAGAGAGAATGGGAGTAAAAGCACTCCCCTCTGCCTTACACCAGATGTTTCAAGACCTCAATATGCCGCCAGAACGCTTGATACTTGACAGGGCCCACAGAGCTCTCCAAGCCCCACGACCCTCAGGCTCCCAACCCCGCAACGTCATCCTGCGTTTTAATTATCATCAGACTAAGGAAGAAGTCATGAGAATGACACGGTGGACCCCTCTGAAATATGTTGGAGTCCCGGTTCAAGTCTTCCAGGAACTAGAACCTATTAAACTATACAAACGGCGACAATGGAAGCCGCTCACTGATCTCCTTCGAGCTGCAGGTATTTAATACACCTGGGGCTTTCAGTTCAAGATAATTCAAACACAGAATGGCTCCACAAAGCTCCACTAACTATGAGGACCTTCAAGCGTACACTGACTCCCTGCAAATTGATCAACACCACCGAGACCCGAGCTCAGCCTCCCAGCGCATGGATGACCCAATCGCTCCCACTGCTTTTCTACCGCTTCTACCGCTCTTCATGGTCACAATCAGACAGCGTTTTATATACTTCAAGACCCGATAAGTGCTCCTTAAAAAAAAAAGTTTGGACATTTTAGAGATATATCAAGGTATCGCTTAATTTCCATGTTTTGTCCTTTTCAGGTTATTTCACCTAGTTCTAACATGACAAAATTATGGTCTATACACTTTTTTGTTCTTTTGACTGCCTGGGAAGTACCCAAGAAATAATCAATCCTGGAATAAGTCCCGTGTACCCGTGAGTAAAATCCCTATCCTTGGGGTGCATAGTTCGCCATATATCTAGGAGTCCGTGGTTTTTGCATTATGATCTAAGATGTCTAACTTTAGTCGATTTATCTACCCGGGTTAATTTTATTAATTTTTTTTATCTAACTCCGCGTCCAGTGGGCAATTTAGGTCCCCAGCAATTATTAAAATACCTTTTGTGATCTTATGAGTTTTTTGCAGGATTTTAGCCAGTAATCCTATAGGGAAGATAGACGTTGACTAATGTAAAATATTCCCTATCTATCTTAGCAACCAGAATGATAAACCTGCCGTCAGGATCCAATTCTTCAAAGATGATCTCTATTTCTATTTTTTTGACAGCACAATAGCCACTCCTTTTTTTTGTTTATCATGGAGACAGGGATTATAGTCGGGAAATTTGAACCGGCCCAACCCTGTTATTCCCTGGCTAACCAGTGAGTTTCTTGTAAGAAACCAGTATGGGCAGATTCTTTTGTCAGAAAGTTAAATACCATTCTTCTCTTAAAGAGGGAGTTTAGGCCCTGTGTGTTTATTGAAATACATTTAAGCATTAAAAAACAATTTTAATCTTCTTCCCTTAATTATACAGGAGTCTCTTGGCTGATTCAGTTTACAGTACAACACATACAGGGGACTAAACCTTTGTTTTTGGTCCAGTTCCCCTACACACTTAGAATACATGTTTAAACATAACATATAGAAAAAAAATACATTAAACATTCCAATTCCCCAAAGGAGAAGCGTTTGACTCTGTGTTGTGCAGGAAGTAATAGACAAAGGAAAAAAACGCAGACATATATACAAAAAACATCCCACACCAGGCGGGAGTAGGGTTGCCACCTTTTCTTCAGAAAAATACCGGCCTTGGTACTGTCTCCATAGACTTAACATTGGCCTGATGCCAATTTTTACCGGCCTGCCAGTAAATATTGTGCCAGTCAGAGCCCAGGAATATTATGCCAGTCAGAGCCCAGGAATATTGTGCCAGTCAGATACCAGGAATATTGTGCCAGTCAGAGCCCAGGAATATTGTGCCAGTCAGAGACCAGTAATATTGTCCCAGTCAGATACGAGGAATATTGTGCCAGTCAGAGCCCAGGAATATTGTGCCAGTCAGAGACCAGTAATATTGTGCCAGTCAGATACGAGGAATATTGTGCCAGTCAGAGCCCAGGAATATTGTGCCAGTCTGATTATAAGACGGAGCTCGAATGTAAGACGAGGGGCATTTTTCAGAGCATTTGCTATAAAAAAAAATCCTTGTCTTATATTCAAGCAAATACGGTACTTATTTACTGATGGAAAGTATAGTGTACCACCATTTATGTCTATTGTCTGGACCTCACTCCTGATCAGGGGCGTCACTAGGGTTGGTGTCACCCGGTGCGGAAACTCATGGTGTCACCCCCCTGGATTTCCTCCAATTCAGATACCAGTAATATTGTGCCAGCCAGATACAAGGAATATTGTGCCAGTCAGAGCCCAGTAATATTGTGCCAGTCAGAGCCCAGTAATATTGTGCCAGTTAGAACACAGGAATATTGTGCCAGTTAGAGCCCAGTAATATTGTGCCAGTCAGAGTCCCAGTAATATTGTGCACGTCAGAGTCCCAGTAATATTGTGCCAGTCAGAGCCCCAGTAATATTGTGCCAGTCAGAGCCCAGTAATATTGTGCCAGTCAGAGCCCAGTAATATTGTGCCAGTCAGAGCCCAGTAATATTGTGCCAGTCAGAGCCCAGTAATATTGTGCCAGTCAGAGGCCAGTAATATTGTGCCAGTCAGAGGCCAGTAATATTGTGCCAGTCAGATACAAGGAATATTGTGCCAGTTAGAGCCCAGTAATATTGTGCCAGTCAGATACAAGGAATATTGTGCCAGTTAGAGCCCAGTAATATTGTGCCACTCAGAGCCCAGGAATATCGTGCCACTCAGAGCCCAGGAATATCGTGCCACTCAGAGCCCAGGAATATCGTGCCACTCGGAGCCCAGGAATATCGTGCCACTCAGAGCCCAGGAATATCGTGCCACTCAGAGCCCAGGAATATCGTGCCAGTCAGATACCAATAATATTGTGCCAGTCAGAGCCCAGTGTTATTGTACCATTCATATGCCAGTAATATTGTGCCATTCAGATACCTGTAATATTGTGCCACTCAGAGCCCAGGAATATTGTGCCATTCAGAGCCCAGGAATATTGTGCCAGTCAGAGCCCAGTAATATTGTGCCAGTCAGAGCCCAGGAATATTGTGCCATTCAGATACCTGTAATATTGTGCCAGTCAGGGACCAGTAATATTGTGCCAGTCAGAGCCCAGTAATATTGTGCCAGTCAGAGCCCAGGAATATTGTGCCAGTCCAATACCAGGAATATTGTGCCAGTCAGATACCAAGAATATTGTGCCAGTCAGAGCCCAGGAATATTGTGCCATTCAGATACCTGTAATATTGTGCCAGTCAGAGCCCAGTAATATTGTGCCAGTCAGAGCCCAGTAATATTGTGCCAGTCAGAGCCCCGTAATATTGTGCCAGTCAGAGCCCCGTAATATTGTGCCAGTCAGAGCCCAGTAATATTGTGCCAGTCAGAGCCCAGTAATATTGTGCCAGTCAGAGCCCCGTAATATTGTGCCAGTCAGAGCCCAGTAATATTGTGCCAGTCAGATACCAGGAATATTGTGCCAGTCAGAGCCCCGTAATATTGTGCCATTCAGAGCCCAGTAATATTGTGCCAGTCAGAGCCCAGGAATATTGTGCCAGTCAGATACCAGGAATATTGTGCCAGTCAGATACCAGGAATATTGTGCCAGTCACCCGGTCCGCACCCCCCTCCGGACGCCACTGCTCCTGATCCTATAAAAATTAGAGCGCAAGGCTCACCATTGTGATGTATTATTTACTGCTCCACATGCAACATTTCAACCCATATAGATTTTTTGGGATTTTTTTTACAGTAGGCATAATAAAATCTCTATACGATGTAAAACATGACCTGTGACGCAATAACAATAAAGAATTTATTTTTGGAGTGCTGTACTGTACGATCTTTGTTTTCTATAACTCGGTATATACTTATAAGAACTGCAGTTTACTAAATCTGTGTCTGGTTAACTATATCCTCATGGTGGCTGTTCTGTACCATTGACGAGGTGTATATTTATAATCAATTTTTAAACTTGATTACAGCAACAACCAAATAACACTATCCATTATAATGCAATTTCACTTATAGAATGCTGCTCCAATGGCTGTAACCATGTAAACCTGTAAAGAAGTTCTATATGTGTTTTATACATTTACTTGGTGTTGACCTTTAAATTATATTTTAACCTCATTCTTTTAGTCTGGACTTACACAAGCTGTGCGCGAGAGTCAGGTAACGTTACAGCAGGCAGAGTATGAGTTTCTTGCTTTTATCCGACAACATACTCCACCTTGGCTTTGCCCTCTAGCAGGTAAGACTTTTTTATGTATTAGAAAGTGATGTTACATGAAATAATGTTTTAGTATGTTAACCCCTTTTAGTGGTTAATACCATGAATTTAATGTTTTAACTTTCCTGACTTTTTAACTAAGGCAACTCAGTACAATCAATTAGTAATATTTAAAGAGTACAGTTTTTTCAATACCATGACGAGTGCTCTAATTAATAGCTTAAATATAATAGGGTAAGTCATTTAAATTATATTAATGATTTAATGTAAATGTATCCATATTTTTTGGTTCGTCAACTGGCTGTCCTTACTAGTGCAAAGGGAGACCCTTGTTTTTGCATGGGAACAGCAGAGGGGACCATAACTAGGAATCTCATGCCCAAAAAACTGCCTCCCTCTAAACTAGAAGAGAGAGACTCCCACACTTTACAGACCCTGATCAGACGAGACCCAGCTCTGATTGGCTGTGCATGCCCACAGCACAGATTAAACGGTACACGTCAGGTTTACTTAGAATTAATGCAACATGTATTTTTTTTAACCTTGCTTCCAAGGATTACAAAACAAAAAGGGACAATTTGAGGTAGAGTTGGATACCTATTTGGGACCTTAAAATATTTACATCACATAAAGTGTTTCACCCAATACCACTGTATATATGTATTACACTAGGTTATTTTATGTTGTAGTTTTTATTGAAAATGCTATATGGAAATAGTTTTGCTATACATGAAAAATTGTATCATTACAAAATCATTGTATGCATCAAAATAAAAAAAATAAAAAGTCAGGACTTCCGGGGGCGGAGCCTATTGTGATGGCCGCATCTTATCGGAGCTCCTCCGTATTTGGTGTTTACAGGCATTAAAATCTTGCTTTTTGTACATTGTATACTAAAGCTGCCTGTATTTCATCGTGGAGGATAAGGTCCTGGACAGAAACAGGCAGTCACCCGCCTTGTTAGCTCTCCAGCACGCAACCCCGGAGTCAGGCTCATGGGAGCCTTGCAACATCGTCAGGATCAAGCACATCTGTCAACTCTGGCTTGAAATATAACAACTTTGACAGTGGATACTTACCCTTTGTTTTTGGTGTGTGACCTGTTACTACAGTCTGGTCGACATCAAAGGATCTCTCATATTGTTGGGCCAGTTAAAAAAAAGAAAGGGCCGGAAACCCGCCATTACGGGACTCATTGTTGATCACACGTCCTTGCTACAACATTCGGGTTGAGCGCTTGGATGCACCGCTCTTAATTCTTATCCTACCGACTGGCAGATTGTGAAACAAGAGGTGCACAGGAGCTTGAGGTGAGCCTCCCTGTTCCTGCTAGAAACCCTATTTGGGAACCTCCTCTTTGGTGAAGGAGAAAGTGAAAGGGCGGGAAACCGGCCATTACGAGGATCGTTGCTAATTGCGTATCCCTACTATGGTATTTGACTGCTCAACTCCTAAACTATAGTAAATGGCGTGATGAACATTCGCCTGTTCTTCTGCAGTGGGTTCCGCTACTCCGTTGTGGGGTGACGTCTGAAGTTGTCCCTCGCAGAGAGGAGGGTGAGAAGGAGCGGGTAACCCGCCATTGTGGATACTTTCTGCGGATTGCACATTCTTGTTGGGGCATTTGGATACACCGCCTTTACTTCTCATCTCACCGGCTGGCGGATTGTGCAACAAGAGGTTCCCAGGGACCTGAGGTGGGCCTCCTTGCCCCGGGGAGGAGAAGGTGAGACGATGCGAAACCCACCATTAAGGTTACCATTTGGTGACATTATATCCCGGTTGGGACGTTTGGGCATACCCGCTAGCAAGGTGTATTACAATGGACAAATGGACTGTATAGCTTAACGAACTGTGCTGTGCAGACCCAATTGAACCTCCCTTTCTTGGTAAGGAACGGACACTTTGGGACCTCGTATCATACCGTGTTTGGGATTTTTGCTCAGTGGTCTTCGAACTGCCCTGTCTGCATGCTGTGACCTTTTCACAGACGATAGAAGCAATCGGTGGTGAAGGTCATTATCCAGGAGGGACCTTGGCATCGAACGTGAGGATTTCTCTCTACTACAACATCTACAGTGGTCGTGTTGGCTGATCCTTCGGGAGTGTGGGTGAAGTATTGTGTGGACTACTTTGCTCCCATTTATACATAGCTATGTGATTTTGATCATTTCTCTCATCCCCCGGGTATTGGGGTTCATAAACTGATCACTGACTTGGAACTATACGTCCCGATAATATACTGGGCCCAATATTTCTGCCCTTCAAGTCTGTAGTAGGGGCAGTGGGCAGTTTTCGCTTTCCACCATATTTTGCTCTGAGTATTGTTGTATAGTGCACTTCATGATCTGTTTCAACACACAATGTTTTGTTTCTCTCCTTTTACATCTATTGTGTACAGGATCACAAATTACATTCTAAAAGCCCCAACTCTGTAATTTTAATTTTGGGTCTCTGATGGGCCTCCCCAAAATTGGTGTTCACCTTAACCAACTCTTCCCAGGTGACGTCTATAGCTTGTTTATATAATTAACCACATTTTTACTTCGCAGGTTGGTGCTTTAGGTAATTTTTTGATTCACTATATGATTTGTATGGTACCAATCTCTTAGCACTATCCACGTCCAGTTACATACTTTCATCCCATTGACATCACAAGGGAAGTTGAGAGGTCTCCATTTGTCACCTTCACATAATCCCAATTAAGGTATACTTACTTTTATATATTGTGGGAACCCTCCTATCCTTGCATATCGGAGGTTTATTTTATCTACCAACTCTACTACAATTGTAATCTGGGATTTTTATCTGTATATCATATGTAGTTAGAGGTAGATTTGAGCTGTTAGTGCTCACGTGACCTCCCTGCTGTGTGAATTTAGTTCCTGATCGATTTCAAAGGTTAAAAGGAAAAAAAAATATATATTATTTATTTTCCAATTATGGATAAGTTTGTGGACAAGTCATCCAAAGACAAAGAAAAGAAAAAGAAATACATGGCTTCAGACATGAAACTTGGTAAACGCAACAAACAAGACCAGCCTACACTGTCTCCGTCTCCGGATAGCTCTCCAGACCATTTATTGTCTATGCCCTTGCTGGAGGGAAGCCAACCTGAGACCTCACAAAACGTTCTACCCACGAGTGCAGTGACGCCTTTAAAGCTCTATGGCCGCTCTTTGACGCTTGGAAATCAAGACCTCCATTGACAACACTCTATCGCAAATAGCCATGAACTCTACCAATATTACGGAATTGGAGAATCGCCAAAGTCAAACTGAGGACGTGGTTCAGCAGCTACAGGGTGAGGTTCTTCAGCACTCTAAAACTATGGCTACCCTAATGGAACGGATTGAGGATCTGGAGAACAGAAGTCGCTGAACCAATTTGAAACTCCTTAATCTGCCTGAACACATCAAACCAAACCAGCTCCTCAAGACTATTCAAAGATGGCTTCCTCAGGCGTTAGATCTCAACTACCCTGAAGATAGTCCTCTCCTCATTGAATGGGCTTATAGGATCGGTCCTGACCGTAAGGGGCCTGAGGCCAGACCCAGGCCAGTGATTTTCAAAGTTCTCAACTTCTTCGACAAAGCAAAGATCCTGGCGGCCTATAGACAAAAAAGGCGATTTACATCATGAGAACCAGAAGGTATTTCTATTTCAGGATTACTCACAGCAGGTCTCATCAAAACGTAGAGAATTCACACCTATTTGTAAAAATTTACATGAGAAAGGCGCCAAATTCAGCCTTCTTTATCCGGCGAAGCTTCGTCTCACGCATGAGGGCAATACATATCTGTGGAACACCACGGCGGAGGCGCATCAAAAATTATCTGAATTGGGTTTATAGTTGGGAGGGCACGTGGGTACACCACGTAACAGCTTCTGTAATTGATTGAATATAGTTACAGAGGCTCATTGTCTGCATAATGTTGAGATACTGTAGTTGGTTAAATGCTCTATTGTTTTAGGGTAAGGTCCCCGTGCTATACGGGTCTTGTAGGTCTGGCTGTCCGTCTGCCCTCTCCCCCCCAGGTATAAGGGGTGTTCCCCAGCGCTGGGACAGGGGACCCCTTACAGTGAGAATCTTCACAATGTTTCCAAAATTTGATTTAACCGGAGTCGGTTGAAAAAAATAAATTCTCATCCGGTCTTTAGTAGTGTAGACACTCAGAGTAGGCAGGGCGCAACCTCTACTGGCACTCTTCGTATTATTTCTTGGAATGTCAAAAAACTCAACACGCCCATAAGAAGGAGGAATGTCCTCAATAAGCTCCATTCGCTTGACCCTTCCATTGTTCTCTTACAGGAGATGCACTGGAAAATGGGCGACAGGGGTATCTTAAAAGATAGGTGGGTGAAGGAATGCATTTCGGCCCCCTATAAATCTACCTCAAGAGGGATGGCGGTGTTATTTCATAAATCTTTAAACTATACAATTGTTTCCACTATACTGGATCCTGAGGGGAGATATTTAATATTGTCTTTATTGCTGGGCACAAAAAAGTTTCTGTTAATCAATATGTATGCCCCAAATCAGCCTAACTTCACATTTTATTGCAATTTGGTGGAGATGCTCGTAGATTTTCCAGACTCAGATATCATTTTAGAGGGCGATTTTAACGCCTTGCAGGACCCTTCCCTGGATAGGATTGGGCCCGCACTACAATTCCCGAGTCGACCCCACGAGGGGTTACTCCTACTCACTTTAGACTTTAATAAGGAGGCCTATGTTCAGAGTAGGGAACTCTTGGAAACGTTTTTATTAGAGAAGGCCCAACACCAACTAGAATACACTAAAAATAAATTCTACAGATGGGGCAACAGGGCGGGTAAATTTCTGGCGTTACTGGCAAGGAATAAAAGACCTGAAACATAACATATTGTTAACCATGTGGGTAAACTGGAGACTGACCCCAAATTGCTGTGTAAACTGTTTCAAAACTATTTTTAAGAAATGTATTCGGCGGCCCCCGATTATAAGCAGGAAGGCATCGCCCTTTTAAGATTGGCCAAGTCTCCCAGACTCTCTAATGACCATAGAACTCTCCTTAACGCGCCCATTAGTGAAAGAGAAGTGTCCCTGACCATTAATAATCTAAAGAATGGCAAGACCCCCGGACCGGATGGCTTCACTAGCGAATTTTACAAGTTACTGAAACCTCACATACTTAGTCCCCTCACGAGACTTTACAATGACATCTATCTGGGTGATACGCCACTTAAGCCTTTGACGGAAGCTCGCATTACACTTCTAATCAAACCTAATAAAGAACCCACCATGATGTCTTCGTATAGACCCATTACTTTAATGAATCAGGACTGTAAAATCTTAACTAAAATATTGGCTGATAAGCTATAATTGATATTACCTGACCTTCTTCTTCCTGTACAGAGGGGCTTCGTTAAGGGACGCCACCCGATCGTGGGCATCAGGTCAGCTCTGGCGGCTGTTTGGAGGGCAACAAGAATTCAGGGAGCCCCACAAGCTGCCTTAGTTAGCCTGGAAGCGGTGAAAGGCTTCGACCGGGTGGCGTGGCCGCATCTGGAGAGATTGTTCAAATTTCAGTATTTTGGAGCACCTTTTCTGTTTTTTTTCCGTAAACTATATTATGAGCCGACGACACGTCTCACGGTTAATAGTTTAGACTCAGAGAAGGTACGCATGGAGAGGGGGGTTCGCCAGGGTTGTCCATTATACCCTCTCTTATTTAATATTGCCTTAGACCCACTACTTCGCATTCTCTATTCATCGGATACATATAAGGGGATAGGGGAGGAGTCCTCTCAAATGAATGATGTTCTGCTAGCTGTCTCGAACCCAGAACATTCGCTGGGTGAGACCCTGGCCCTTATTGATCAGTGGGGTGCAGTCACGGGATTTCATATTAATCGATCTAAAACAAAAGCACTTTACTTGAAAGGTAGAAGGGTCCATCGACTCTGGAGGGTCTAGGCATTCACTGGGAGGTAAAAGAGATATAATATTTAGGCATAAAGGTCCCTAGGAAACTAAAGGATCTGTACACTAGTAATATTTACCCTATCATTAGAAAGATTAAAAATGAGTTCTCTGGCTGGAGGTCGCTCCATCTTACGTTCACGGGCAGGGCTGCTTTAATTAAAATGATCAGTTTTCCAAGGTTATTGTATTTGTTTCAGTCACTTCCCGTCCATCTAACAAACACAGATGTCAAAAGCTTGCAGAAAACTTTCTCTAAATTCCTATGGTTAGACAAGAGAGCAAGAATTGGTCTTTCTAAGTTGAATAGACCAGCCTATCAATTGGGCTTAAACATTCCTGTCCCCTTAGACTATAATTTAGCTGCCCTGCTCAGGTATGCCTCAGACTGGATAAGGAACACCAATTTTTTCACTACTACTCAACTTTACAATAGTCCTTACCCACCCCAATCGGTTACATCTCTCCTCCATACGACTCACTACCGGATGAAGTCACAGCTAACCCATTACTTGCCTCTACGATAAAGGCCTGGAAAATGGCCAGACTGAGACTAAATACTCAATGGCAAAAATCGATTTTCCAGCCCTGGTTGAGAAACCTTCTTTTCCAGCATGGGTGTATTGGAAATGGTGAAGATTAGTAAATGCTCTATCTAAATTAATACCAGATATGGTATCAACTGGTGTCTGTTTAACACTTTACAGTTTGGTTCCCACGGTTACACAATAACAATAGGAGCCAAATGAGCATAACCTCAACAACAAATTTATAAATGGAAATAATATAACAATACAACGATTATATTATTCCATAAGGTATTATTAGAGAGTTATATTCAATAACTAAATAACAGAATATCCACACACTTGAATAGGTTAAAGTATAACAAAGTTTAATGATAATTCTACAACAATATCTAATATAGGTTATACAAATAAACAATGCTAAATACTCAATCTATTAATAGAAACAAGAATAGTTAACTCTATTCAAGTAAAAGAAAGTAAAATAAAATATAAATGCTGATACTTAGATGTTACGTTGCCAGGAGAACTCAGGTGGAAAGACTGGCTTCAGCAGTAGCTTCTCCATTGTTGGAGCTTCAGGAAAGTTCTGAAATCTCTTTAACATGCATCTCTTTTAACATGAAGCATTTGTTGGTACAGCTTTCCCATAGTAACCCTGGTCAGGTGACCAAACTGTCAGACTCCATGTTGTTTACAGTCCAGTCCTGAACAATAGCCAGTATGTTTACCTGGAAACACTGTTGCTTAGACCACCAGCCACCTGCAAATACTCCACACATATAAACCAATATATATATATATATATATTGCTATTTAAATGATATCTGTGTATAAGATCAACAAACTAGCATAAATAAATGCGTGTCTACAACACTCCACCCCTTGGTCAAATACCTGACATCACTACTATATTACTCTAAATGTTGCGTTAACTAATTTATAAAAAAATTATAATAATAATGCTACACATATAACAGTAGAAAAACCATATGACCACAGCTACTAAACAGTCCATGAACAATCGTGTTTCCCAAACTCCCCAGCCACCCAAAAGTCGGTATCCACTTTTCCCACATGGCAGGAAGTTTGGTCAAATCATGGTTAACTTCTGCGTTGTTAATGAGGTAGCTGCAGTATTTGTTTGCTGACAACTGTCAGACTTCTCTCTTGGTGGCTAACACACCAAGGCCTAGGTGTAAGGTTACAACTCTTATGTGCACAAAGGTGTTGGAGGACCATTGGTTCCGCTGACTCAAACTGCCACCAGTCGGCTGGAAGGAAAGAAAATAGATTTAATATCACAGTATAATAATACAACCTAGGTATCACCAGGTCCATCTGATATTATTTTGAGCTTCTGCCTCTGTTGCTTGCTAGATCTGGGTAGCACTCACACTTTGGTCCCTATCTGAATCAGCTAGCTCTGGTCCCTTGTAACTTACACTGTTTGAGTTACCCAGATGGCTATCTCCCCCAACACAGTACACGCACACAGCTCACCACCTTCACTTCACGCCACATACTCACATGCATTCACCAGGTTCCAGGTCAATCAGACAAGGGGACTGTCACAAACAAACACTCACCACCCCCTGAAACCTGCTTAACACTCTAACATGTAATACAACCCAACATCCCACACTAGAATCATTGTGGGCAGTACTGTAAAAAGGAAAAATGGTTGCAAACCCATTCCCACCCACAGTCTATCACTACTGGGGACAGTACTCAAATGTGCTCTCCTGAAAACTCTTTGCACCACTCTATCAACCTAGAGGCTTTAGGGTGATAGGCTAGGGACCACAATATGCTTAGTGGTAGCTCAATAACATAAGCACAATTGTCCATAGATAACAAGTTCTTGTCTTTGGTTCTTCTTTGAATTCTTTTTTAGTGTCTTCTTGCTGCATTCTCTGCAAGCCACAACTCTTCAGAATAGTTTGCACAACAATGCAGCAATTCAATCCACCTCTTGGTCTTCGGCCTCCACAGTTCAACTGCCAAGTCTGCCCAACTTTATTCTTGAGGGCTACTTGGTATGGCCAACTTTCTTGACAGGTGGAATCAGCTGCTCATCCTCTTTCTCTTACGAGTGAGTTCACCTCTTCTGTGACCCGTATTTTTGACTAGGGTGCCAGCTTGCAGCTGCAGGAGTACAGAAAGACAATGTGCTGTGTCATTGGCAATCTTGCTTGATGCTTTCTTCTTTGTCTGTATCTTCATATTCTTCTTGCACTGTGCTCAGGTAGACGGTTTATTTCTGGACACTGATGTCTGTCCAGGCCTGTCAATCAGTGCTGGGAGTATCTCTTCTGTTTCTTTAGAGACACCGGAGTCTTCAGGATACGATGACTCACAACCCTGTTCACTGTCTTGATGCACTACCTGGATGTATATGATATCTTCTCCCAGGCAAAGCTAGCTTGTTAGTGCATCTCTGGTGCAAGGAGAATTAAAGAGAGAGCATTCGCTAATTCAATCCCAGCTTGCCACGTGTCTGCCTGTTTGCCCTTCATCTGCGTTGACGGTACTCGGAACCGCAGTGCTCACTGATGGCACTACTGCATCCACCTCCCGGTAGTCAGCAGCCAACCCAGAGTCATCTGACTATTAAAACAGGCAAGACAAACGTGTTAATAGAGCTCACAGCGGGTTGAATATCTATCTCTTCTGTCCTTCAGGCTGTTGGTTCTGCACATAGCAAACCAGCATGGCTGAGGAAGAAACTTTATCAGGTTTTACATGTTCCTTTAAGATGCTTTTGCTAGGGAATCATGAAAACAAACACTCCTCTCTAAACGTTTCTGTACTGTCCAGCTTCAAGTTATTAATCCCTGATATCTGGCTAGTAAAGTGGGAAAAGAGTTAAAACACTTGTGAGGACTACATGAGTGGATGGACCACACAAGCACTTTACACAGACATTCAGGTCAAAACCCTACTGGACAATGGGATCCCTCATTAGAGCCCTCCCACCCCAGGTCGGTTTACACACACATACTTACTGGACAATGGGGTCCCTCATTAGAGCCCTCCCATCCCAGGTCGGTTTACACACACATACTTACTGGACAATGGGGTCCCTCATTAGAGCCCTCCCACCCCAGGTCGGTTTACACACACATACTTACTGGACAATGGGGTCCCTCATTAGAGCCCTCCCACCCCAGGTCGGTTTACACACACATACTTACTGGACAATGGGATCCCTCATTAGAGACCTTCCACCCCAGGTCGATTTACACACACATACTTACTGGACAATGGGGTCCCTCATTAGAGCCCTCCCACCCCAGGTCAGTTTAAACACACATAACTACTGGACAGTGGGGTCCCTCATTAGAGCCCTCCCACCCCAGGACGGTTTACACACAAATACCTACTGGTTCCTGTGGGTCACTACTTATGGTATAGCTTCCCTTTTCCATGCAGGCATACATACACCAATCAATAGACATAATACTACAAATTCACATACAACATATTTCCTGGTCTCTCAGTGGCACCTATTACTAGTCATTTAATAGTCTTTCATCCTTCCCAGGTCCATACACTCGGCCGTACACTTCCTGGTCTGCAGAGGTCCCTATAGTGCCGTCTCAGCTGTGTTGCACGCACAGCCCACATGCAAATAGAACATATTTCTTCCAGAGCAGCATACAGTATTACATACATAAACACTATGCACTAGGCTTACATGTAATACATAAACACACAATGTATTTCCTGGTCTCTTAGAACCATTTATTACTTCACATGTAATAAATAGCCTGCCACCTTCCCAGAGCAATATATAACTATTGCTAATAAGTTTCAAAAGCCTACTTATAAGCAATACAGGATAATAATAAGTAGTACTAAAAAATCTATTAATCACAACAACAAAAAACACTGTTTAGTAAATAAACCCATTGCAGCAATGACAACACTAAAACCCACCACTCTCGTTGCAGTGTGGTATTGACATTCAAAAATAATTTAGGGGGTTTATAGACTAAACAATAATCTGCCTGGCCAGAGTCACCTGTCTAGTTACAAGTGCTAGTGACTAGTCAATGTCCAAGTAATGGTTCAGTTGCTAGTCACTTGGCTAGGTAGCAAGCACTCTAAATGTCAAACAATTACTTTTTTGTTTTTTACACATAAACAAGAAACATGAGGGAAAAATTGGAAAATGCGGAATTCAGTTATTAATTATTATATATAATAACTCTGCAATAATCCTGCCGACTACGCCAGTTGTATTGGAAATGGTGAAGATTAGTAAATGCTCTATCTAAATTAATACCAGATATGGTATCAACTGGTGTCTGTTTAACACTTTACAGTTTGGTTCCCACGGTTACACAATAACAATAGGAGCCAAATGAGCATAACCTCAACAACAAATTTATAAATGGAAATAATATAACAATACAACGATTATATTATTCCATAAGGTATTATTAGAGAGTTATATTCAATAACTAAATAACAGAATATCCACACACTTGAATAGGTTAAAGCATAACAAAGTTTAATGATAATTCTACAACAATATCTAATATAGGTTATACAAATAAACAATGCTAAATACTCAATCTATTAATAGAAACAAGAATAGTTAACTCTATTCAAGTAAAAGAAAGTAAAATAAAATATAAATGCTGATACTTAGATGTTACGTTGCCAGGAGAACTCAGGTGGAAAGACTGGCTTCAGCAGTAGCTTCTCCATTGTTGGAGCTTCAGGAAAGTTCTGAAATCTCTTTAACATGCATCTCTTTTAACATGAAGCATTTGTTGGTACAGCTTTCCCATAGTAACCCTGGTCAGGTGACCAAACTGTCAGACTCCATGTTGTTTACAGTCCAGTCCTGAACAATAGCCAGTATGTTTACCTGGAAACACTGTTGCTTAGACCACCAGCCACCTGCAAATACTCCACACATATAAACCAATATATATATATATATATATATATTGCTATTTAAATGATATCTGTGTATAAGATCAACAAACTAGCATAAATAAATGCGTGTCTACAACAATGGGGAAGCAGGCAGACCTTTCACGTCTTGGGCCCAACAAGGTATAACCACATTGGCACATTTTGGACTCAGTTCAAAAAAGGATCTTGGAGTACGGGGAGTTCAAGACGCGTTTTCCCACTGTTACTATTCCAATCTTTAGGTATTACCAGGCTAGAAGTTTCATCTCGTCTCAGATCAGTTCTTTTTCTGAGAAGGATTGGAACAATTCCTTTAATGATCTATTAGCCCCGGAGGTGACCTCCTCCCCATCTACAAAGGTTTTATATCGTATGTTGCACTCTACTGATAGGGACCATGACGCTTCTAGGGGACTAGGGACTTGGACCACCCATAGTCAGGGTTTGGATGTTGAGGACATTCTTACTGCTACTGTTGCCCTGATGAAAGTCATACCTTCTGCGCTATACAAAGATATGGCTCTGAAGATTGCACATTATGCATACTTTTCTCCTTCTCAATTACATAAAATGGGCTTTACCGAATCTACCAATTGCTTAAAGTGTGGGGACACAAATGCCACTTTATATCATTGTTTTTGGGCTTGTCCAATTATCTCCTCCTTTTGGTCCCAGGTACATGTGTATTGTACTAACCTGGGTGTCCCCATCTCTAGTCTTAGCCCACAGTTGGCCATCCTAGGGGTAATGGACAACCAGTATCGTGGAAACAAGAAAATCCTCCATACCATTTTGGCAGCGGCCAGAAAAACAATCCTCCATCAGTGGATTCAAACCTCCCCCCGACTGTAACTCTTCTAAAAACCAAACTTTATTACATTATGCGAATGGATTGGTTGGAAACCAGTCTGCATAAAGATTAAAAAAATATATATATATATATTTGTTAAACATCATATATTAACACATTAGACGTGGAAATAAAGACCAAGATCTAGAACACCTTTTGTCAAACAGATTGGTATGCTTCAGAGCGCCTCAAAAACGCCTCCCCAATTGTTTTTCCCTCCTAGGTTATACACTGAGAGCTTTCTGCCTTCTGAGCTCCTTCGAACATGGCATTGAGGTTCGGGGGGGGGGGGGGGTCAGACGGACGGCTAAGGTTAGGAGACTTTCTCCTAGTTTCGTTTTCGTTGTTATTTTATTGTACCCAGTTTTGTCTATGTTCTTTGAGATTGCAGGGTCATAACACCGGCACCCATTTAATGTGCCCATTTCTGGGATCTTTGTGCTTTGTAAGCATGCAAACTGTTTGTCCTTTTATTGTATTTCGGGGATTGTTCTGTTGCTTTGAGCCTTCACTTTTGGACGAATTTACATAATGCTTAATTGGGCCATGTTAGACTTATATCGTTTAACTATGGACTACCTATACGATGTTGCTTCTTCATGACTTACTCTAGAATTGTTCTTTCTGTATCGGTTAATGTGAAAAGTGTGAAAATGGACGTATTTTTCATTAAAATCACAGCTCTAGGCATAGTTGCCAATATTTGAAAAAAAATTCCAGGGACACTTTGCAGCTCAGCTTACAATTACTTACTGTTACTTACAATTACAAATACTGACCACACCTACTGTTCAAAGCTTCACCCACTCAACATAAGTAGCATAATGTAGCTCCACCTTATTGTCACAGTGTAGATTATATCACCAAGTTCGCACCAGCATTACCAGCATCCTTGGTATACAACATATACATTCACAGCACAAAATCTACATCAGGCAGGTGCATTGGATCACTTTTACATGAAATATAGTCAGAGAGCTGTGAGTACACCCTAAAACATACTTTAGTATAAACCTACCACTTCTGCTGCAAGGCCATTCCATATATCCACTACCCTCTCAGTAAAGTAATACTTTCATTAGTCCCTGACCTTGTCTTATATCTAGGGCAGCTTTATGCCTATCCCATGCATGCTTAAACTCATTTACTGTATTAACCTCTACCACTTCTACTAGAAGACTATTCCATGCATCCACTACCCTCTCAGTAAATTAATACTTTAGTGCCTGTCCTTATCTTATATCTAGGATAGTCTTATGCTTCTCCCATGCATGCTTAAAGTCCTTCACTGTGTTTACCACTACTGCTGGAAGGTTATTCCATGCACCCACTACCCTCTCAGTAAAGTAATACTAAGTTTCTGACCTCCACTGTATTAACCTCTACCATTTCTGCTGGAAGGCTATTCCATGCATCCACTACCCTCTCAGAAAGTAATACTTCCATTTATCCCTGGCTTGATCTTATATCTAAAATAACCTTATGCTTATACTCCTTTACTGTATTAACCTCTACCACTTCTACTGGAAGACTATTCCATGCACCCACCACCCTCTCAGCAAACAAATATTAAGTCTCTGACCACAAAAAAAACAGTAAAATATTAAATCTTTCCAGCTAGTTGCGCCAGGGCTTTACAAACTTAACTGATTTTTAGGAGCCAGCAAAAAAATCTAGGAGTCAGCACATACACACAATCACATGCAGTCATATACAGACACACATACGTCACATATACACGCATACATACAGTCTGTCACATACACACACACTCATACATAGTCTGTCACATACACTTATACATACATACACTCATACATACACACATACAAGTGAGCGTTTTTTTTCATCTTAAAAACAAAACAAAAAAAATGTAGATCAATATGTCCCCCTTCCCTGCTGCTATATCTCATTGCAAGGATGGGGGGCATTTGCGTTCCAGGTTTGTCTGTGCCTCTTACAAAAGGGATCAAAATCTCTGCCAGGTAATTATAGGCCAGTGAGCTTGACATCTGTAGTGGGGAAACTATTTGAAGGATTGCTAAAGGTATACACTCAAGAATACATCTTGAACCAGAATATAATTAGTAAAAGTCAACATGGTTTTGTGAAAGACAGGTCTTGTCAAACAAACTTAATAACATTCTATGAAGAAGTCAGTAAAAATATAGATCTAGGTGTGGCAGTTGATGTGATCTATTTGGATTTTGCGAAAGCATTTGATACAGTTCCACACAAAAGGTTACTCTACAAATTGAGAGAAATAGGTTTGGGGGCAAATGTGTGTATGTGGATTGAAAATTGGCTAAAAGATAGAACACAAAGGGTTGTTGTAAATGGAAAATTCTCACATTGGACAAGGGTATTAAGCGGAGTACCTCAGGGGTCTGTTTTGGGCCCTCTTCTTTTTAATTTGTTTATTAATGATCTGCCACATTGTGCTGAGAGCCATGTCTACGTGTTTGCGGACGACACTAAATTAGGTAAGGCAATAAAGACTAATCTTGATGTTTTTTCTTTACAGGAAGATTTGGACAGAGTGGGGGACTGGGCAGTAAAGTGGCAAATGAGGTTCAATATAGACAAATGTAAAGTTATGCATTATGGGAAAAATAATAACAAAGCAACATATACGTTAAATGGTTTTTCCCTGGGAAAAACTACTAATGAAAAGGATTTAGGAATAATTATAGACAACAAACTTGGCAACAGTGCCCAATGCCAGTCAGCAGCTGCAAGGGCCAATAAGATATTGGCATGTATAAAACGAGGTATAGATTCACGGGAGGAGGATATCATCTTGCCTCTTTACAAATCAATGGTAAGACCTCACCTTGAATATGCAGTACAGTTCTGGGCACCAGTCCTTAAAAAGGATATTAAGGAACTAGAAAAAGTGCAAAGGAGAGCTACAAAATTAATAAGGGGTTTGGAGGATCTTAGTTATGAAGAGAGACTTAAAAAATTGAATTTATATACGTTAGAAAAAAGGCGTCTCAGAGGGGATATGATAACATTATATAAATATTTGCAGGGCCAATATAAAGAGCTCTCCAGTGACCTGTTCATTAACAGAAAGGTACAAAGAACAAGAGGTCACCCCCTCAGACTGGAAGAGCAAAGATTTCATAGACAGCAAAGGAAGGGATTCTTTACGGTTAGGACAATAAAGTTATGGAACTCACTGCCAAGAGAGGTAGTGCTAGCAACCACAATAGATGCATTTAAAAATGGTTTGGATGTTTTTTTAGCAAAGCAGAACATACAGGGCTATTAATAATAGAATAAGCATTAATAAAAGAGCTTATTGATCCAAGGAGAAATCTGATTGCCTCTTGGAGTCAAGAAGGAATTTTTTCCCCCAGGAGGCAAAATTCGAAATAGCTTCCTTAGGGGTTTTTTGCCTTCTTTTGGATCAAAAGCTGTAATGATAGGTAGAAGGTTTGAACTTGATGGACTTGTGTCTTTTTTCAACCTAAATTACTATGTTACTATGTTACCATCATTACTTATTAATTACATTATTTTGCCCATGTAAGAAATTAAAGTCACGTATATTTCTTGCACCCATTCATTTGTGAGTCTTATCATGCCCATCATCATTTGTCAGTCTTATCATGCCCATCATCATTTGTCAGTCTTATCATGCCCATCATCATCTGTGAGTCTTATCATGCCCATCATCATCTGTGAGTCTTATCATGCCCATCATCATCTTTGAGTCTTATCATGCCCATCATCATCATCATATATATTTCTAATTCCAGAACAGAAAGGCGCATCCACGGATACAATCGAGAAACGCACTCCACCTAAACATATTTCCTGGATAGAGACCGTGGATACAAACTACACTAAAATAAAAAAATAAAAAATTTTATTAAGACAAAACCCTCTCAAAATATATGATTTACTGGTTATATTCATAGGTCATTCTGAGAAAACCATTATAGAACATCCCACTATGTTAAAGATAAAACGCAGAGTTCATAAAGAATCTCCGCGTTTCATCTATAATCCGGCACAATTTTGGCACAATTTTTCTACAATAGATCTCACCCCGACACCACAGAATACATGCAACAAAAACATCCAGACACGACACCTGGTCTTTATGTGGATGCTTAATTTAAAGAGACAGACACATAAGATATTTAATAAAAACAAGAGATGGCAAATTCTGAATTCATCCCCTTTGTGTATCTGGTTCCTAGATGAAAAATCCAGTATGTCTCTTGTCGGCACAGTTGTCTATGTGTGCTACCACCTCTTGCACTTCTATCAATTTTGTCTATCACAGATACCTTGAAGAAATGTAAATTATTATTTTTACAAAGTTTAAAGTGACACGCCACAGAAGTGTTTGTGTGGCTTTCGATATCATTCAGATGTATGATGGCGGCTAATCTAATGCGGCACTTTAAAGCTCTACTTGTCCATCCCACGTACTGCTTATGGCAAAGAGTACAGGAAATTACAAATATCACATTTATGCATTAAATTATGCATTACAGTTAATATATTTCTGAGTTGTAAAGCTTTTTCCTTTAGCATGAGACACAATATTCTGTTTTTTGGTAACATGTTTGCATGTTCTACATGTTCTGTTGCCACATTGAAACGTGCCCAGAGCATTAAGCGATTGCCCTCGATTCGTCTCCAAGTTAGCTATATATAATATGTGTGTATATGTATATATGTGTGTATATGTATATATGTGTGTGTGTATATGTGTGTGTGTGTATATGTTTATATATGTGTGTGTGTGTATATGTTTATATGTGTGTGTGTATGTGTATATATGTGTGTGTGTATATGTATATATGTGTGTGTGTGTGTATATATACATATATATTTATTTTGTGTGTGTATGTATACATATCTATAAATAGGGTGTGTGTGTATATGTATATGCACGTTTGTGTGTGATATAAATGCATGTGTATTAAAATATTAGTAGTTGATGTTTTTTAAGCTTTTCCATGAGTAGTAGTACCTTGAAAATATATATTTGTAGTAAATGTTAACATCTACCGTATTTGCTCGAATATAAGACGACCCTGATTATAAGACGACCCCCCAAACTTTGGATATTCCTTTATGAAAAAAACTAAAAGCCTGAATATAAGACTACCCTATAGGAAAAAAGTTTAACTTGTATATATTCACATGTAAATTGCTTTTTCAAGTTTAATAAAAACTTATGATATAAAAAAAGCATTTCGTGTTTTTATTTACCTTTTATGTGCCAATGCTGCCCCTACCCCCCAGATTTACCCAATGCTCCCCCCAACGGTGTCTGTCTCTCTCCCCCACCCTCCCCCAACGTTGTCTGTCTCTCTCCCCCCAATGTTGTCTGTCTCTCCACCCCTCCCTCCAGCATTGTCTGTCTCTCTCCCCCACCCTCCCCCCAATATTGTCTGTCTCTCCCCCCCCAGCGTTATCTGTCCCTCGTCCCCACCCTCCCCCAAGTTGTTTGTCTCCCCCACCCTCCCCCCAATGTTGTCTGTGTCTCTCCCCCACCCTCCCCGCAAAGTTGTCTGTCTATCTACCCCCTCTTCCCCCCAACGTAGCATCCCTGGTGGCTAGTGGGGGCAGCTAGGGGATGTCTGCATGATATGTGCAGACATCCCCTGGCTGCCCATATCTCCCTGGTGGCTAGTGGGGGCAGCCGGGGGATGTCTGCACAACACGTGCAGACATCCTCCATGCTGCCCGACACTTCCGCCCATTATGACGGACATCCCCCAGCTGCCCAAATCTCCCTAGTGGAGGCAGCCGGAGGATGTCTGCACAATACGCGCAGACATCCTCCGCTGCTGCCCGGCACTTCCGCCGGGACTTTTATGATGAAGCCAGAAGGGCTGTTAGCGAGGTGGATCCAGGTCTCCTGCAGCTCTGTGGGGCACCTGGATCCCAGTCTTACAATCTGACCTCGATTTGAGGTCAGACTACCTCGAATATTTGACAGGCATTTGCTCTGAAAAAAACCCCGTCTTATATTCGAGCAAATACGGTATCTTTGAAATAGCCTTTTAAATAGCATTTCATACATTCAAATTACAATACAGGAAAAAAATCTAACATGGATGTAGGTGTGTAGTGATTAGAACTGAAATGATTGTTTTAAGAAGTAACTACGACTACTTTTAAGCTATGAAATAAATAAGTTGTATATTACTTTTTCTTTTAAAGGAAATTCTGTGCATGCAGATAAGAAATTTTTGGACAAGTACATGCCACAGTTTATGAATCACCTGCATTACAGGATTATAGATGTCAGCACTGTGAAAGAACTTTGCAGGTATCTTGTTTTAAAGTAGTATTTTTGTCCCTAGACAGAAGTATTTTTAACTGATTTATTATTTGTGGTTTTATTAAAATGGACACTAAAAACGAGGCAATGATAAGTTCATATTAAACCTTTAAAAATATATATCTGTTTTTATGTGAACAAGTCTCTGTATAATTTGCTATTTTTCTTTTTCTAACTTAATGTTAATTTCATTTTAGACGTTGGTATGCCGAGGAATATGAAAATGCACCAAAGAAAAAAGCATCCCATAGGTATATGACCTTTTATTGTGACTTTCAGATTGCTATTAATCATGTATTTGTTTATGAAGGCTATGTGTGCCTTTTTTAGTTGTCTTAACAAATCAAGTTAATCTGTAAACATATAGGGCTAACTGTTTTTGTAGGGATGCTGATTCCAGTGCACGTTGGTAGTTTTAAAAATGTTTCTTTTGATGAGTTGCACCAGTTTTGAGAGCCAGTATACAAAGGACACATCTTCAGTTACATTCAATTTATGAAATGCAATACAACAGACAAGGGAGCCCAAAAACATGGAAGAGAAGAAGCAATGGGTCATAGCATAATACTGTGTGGTGTAACAGGAGGTATATAATGGAGTATATATGCACTCACAAACTCTTCTTAAAGAGCCCGTCAACAAATAACAGTGATGATCCTCGCGTTCATGAAAAAGATATTATTTTTTTAATCTATAAAAGATTAAAAAGTCAATGACGCAGTATCCAAATAGAATACAGATGGAAGAAAATAATGATACTTACAAAAACATACACACATTAACATGTGCACTATAGGCTCTCAACTGGGGGAGAGTCCGTACGCAAATCCAAATTCTCACCACTCCGAGGTGAATGTTCTGGTGATCTCAACGCCTTTCACCGGTGATATCCGCCTTCCTCAGGAGAAATAAACAAGTAAAGTGTCCAAGTGCAAATTAGCAGCGGTGTCCATCCATTTTTCATGGGGTTTAAATAGATGCCCCAATTTCATTTCAATATCCGGTTTTGCACAACTTCCAGTTTCAGTAGTAATAGAAAAACCACATTACATACAATTACATGATAATATAAATCTAGAAGGACATGTACTAACAAACATAACGTATTAGCGATCATGAACGGGGAAAACCAGTTTAAAATAAGCAAAAACGGGTGAGCTGCCATATAATAGGAGTCCACTGAACCTATAAGACTCCAGCAACATGGCCAACGGCACAAAGGAGGCGGGGTTAGCTGACACATGGTCCGCCAACGGAGCAATGGCGTTAGTCTTCGTTTGGAGGAGGACGGCTCTGGGAAAACTGCTCCACTTCCGTCTGCACATCAAAATAGAAAGGGGTGGTAGGAGGGCTGGTGACATGCCCAGGTCCCTCCCCTCCCATGGATACCATCCAAAAGAAGCAGCGGACCCCACACCAAAGACGGTGTTCAGGCCACGCCCCCTCTCCACGAGAGAAGCGCTCTCCACCTCTAACACCTAAAGATAATTCAATATTTACAGGGTTTTTTCAATGAGTCATAAACTAGAAAATGGGGTCATAGAAATCACTATATGCATAGTAATAATAGAAATAAATGGAAAGGTAATCACACATTTACCCTCTTATCGGGGTGATTTCAATAGTTATCACAGCTTTAGAGACCCATAGAAACAACAGTGATTATTATAAACTTATTTTTTATCATCAAATTCACAGTTAACATTACAGGAACAACATATATAGTACATCACTCTCTGCAAATGGAATGTGGAGGAATCCATTGTTCTGTAAAAATCATAAAAGGATAGATCGGATGTAAAACCCAACATTACATATCGTTACAGAGGATACCAAATCAGTCACCAGGGCAAGGGAGGGTCTTAGGGGCACAACAACCGAGGACTGTAAATGGTTTCAATAAAAGGCCGGTATATCAAGATCTGTACTGAGTCCCCCTTTTTCATTTGTACCCATCTTATAGATCCACTCGGTTTCTCTTCCAGCTAAATAAACAGCGGGATCTCCTCTTCTCCAATGGGGTTTAACCAAATCAATACCAGTTATTTGGAATTAATTTGTTTTAAATGAACTGCAGCTGTTGTATTGCAGCGGAACATTGTGTTTTTGACTTTTATTTCTTCTACCACCTAGATGTTCCAGGCCTCGCATTTTTAATTCTCTGGCAGTCCGTCCTATGTATTGAATGCCACAGCTACACTGTAGCAAATACACCACATTAACTGATTTGCAATGTATGAACTGTTTAATTTGGTATGTAATACCTGTCTTTTTGGAAGTAAAGTGAACTGTTTTTTCTTTTGTTTACTGCACGTGTAACACATTTTACATCTTCCACATCTGTGGAAACCTGGAGATTGTGTACCCAAAAAGTGGGATTTTTGTGGTGTTCCCAACTCCTGAAGGACACTAGGGGCCAAAGTTGATTTTAAAGTATCTGCCCGTTTAAAGATGATGTTAGGCTTATCGGGAATAATATCTTTCTGCACTGGGTCAAGTTTCAGGATCATCCAACATTTATTTAAAGCCCTTTTGAATTGCTTTGCCCTGTCATTATATTTAGTTAAGAAAGAGAAGGAGAAATCCTGATGAACCTCTTTCTGATCCTTTTTCTTCAGGAGAGTTTTTCTCTCAATGGACTTAACCTGTGCCATGCTAGTCTCCAAAAGGCTTTTAGGATAGTTCCTTTGTGAAAATTTCTCCACTAGCATGCCACTCTGTTCTACGAAATCCAATTCTGTGCTACAATTCCTTTTCATCCCCCATCTGTCTCTTGGGAATATTCTGCAACCACACAGGGTTATGACAGCTGTTGAAGCTGTTTACCAAACAAATGTGTTGGATCTTTTTTAAGTTTTTGATATGTATCATTATCACCAAGAATATAATACGCCTCTTCAAGATAGTAGGAGCAGTCCATGATAACAGTAGCTCCTCCCTTGTCTGCGGCCCTTACCACCGCTTGTTTGTTATCTTTAAGAGCTTTTAGGGAAGGGCTCGACAAATACCAGGCGCCATGGCGACTAGATTTTGGCTCCTGGTGCCTGGAATACTCTTTGAGCAGTGTAAACTGCCATGTCCAGGTCCCACACTCTGCTATCCCTTACCTACCGATCAGATACCGATCAGATAAGGAGTGTGGGAGAAGCAGCACAGAACAGCCTGCCGATTAGCTCCTCCCCCTGGCTTCCTGTTCCTGCTGCTCACCGGGCTGTAGCAGTGAGGAGATGCGTGTGAGATGTGATGGGAACTCCTACTGCTGCCTCAAAATGGAGGGAAGTGATACAGGGTCTGTCTCCAACTTCTCACTGTAAGTCTAGTGAGTAAATAGTGTGTGTATTAGAATGTGTGTTAGCATGTATGTGTGGGTTCAGCACCAGAATCTGTGTGACAGCATGTTAGTGTGCATGTATGTATTTGTGTCTGCATATGTTACTGTGTGTATCAGCATATTAGGATGTGTATATAATTGTGACAGCATGTGTTAGTGTATCTCAGTGTGTGTGTGACCTGTGTAGGTGTGTGTTGGCATTTAAGTGGATATGAATGTGTTTGTGCATGTATGTAGGAGTGAAATCATGTGTTAGTGTATGTATTTGTGTCTCCATGTGTTTGTGTGTATCAGGATATTAGTGTGTATGTATTTGTGTCTGCATGTGTAAGTGTGTGTATCAGCATATTAGTGTGTATGTATGTATGTATGTATTTGTGTCTGCATGTGTTAGTGTATCTCAGTGTGAGTGTGTGTGACCTGTGTATGTGTGTGTTGGCATTAAAGTGGATATTATTGTGTTTGTGCATGTATGTAAGAGTGAAATCATGTGTTAGTGTGTGTCAGCATTTAGGTATGTGTGTGTATTTGTGGGTGAGCAAGTGTTTTGTGTATGTATGTGTGTGTGTGTTAGCTTGTGTGTGCATTAGTATGTGTGAAAATGGTGTGTATCCATAAGTGTATGTCATTTAAATATGTTTATGGACTGGGACCCAAGCATTTTCTTTGTGACACAGCATTTGGTACTGGCTCCTAGATTTAAATCAAATTTGTCAAGCCCTGTTTTAGGGCATCCTTTTCCCCCAGAGACAGATTATCGTTCCTCTTTCTAGTGTTTTCACTATTTTCGAAAGAGGAACAGAAGAAGATCTTTTTCATGAACGTGAGGATCATCATTGTGATTTGTTGACGGGCTCTTTAAGAAGATTAGTTTGTGAGTGCATATATACTCCATTATATACCTCCTGTGACACCATACAGTATTATGCTATGATCCATTGCTTCTTTTCTTCCATGTTTTTGCACTCCTTTGTCTGTTGCATTGCTGTTTGAGAGTACCCGAAGAGTACTTTGTGGGAAGCTGCATTTTAGCTGGAGAGTATTATTTTGCTTGATTTTTTTGATTTGCACATGGAGGGGGATTTCACTTTTGTGTTTTTAATTTATGAAATGCACCTATTTTTACTTTAAAAGGCATCAGTTCTCGTGTTGTTTTACACACTGCAGTTGGAAGTTCTTGGAATGTAGAGGGCATGATTTTAGCCAGCTCTGTGTGCTGTAATGCAAAACAAATTAGGAGGGCTTGAAGAGATTGGCAAGATCGTAGCTCTAGCAATTACTTTTATACATTATAAACCTTTTTGTCCTGGAGATAGGAAGTGTTGAGGAACATAAAAATTGGTAAGAGAGTTCTTTCATTGCTTTACATGATGCAGTTACGTTGTTGGGAAAATAGGTTACAATCCTGTAACTCTCACTTGGTTGGTCTTTTAAGCTGTAAAACAAAAAAAATTACCTGCAGGTTTAAAATGGCTGTTCACATGGGAAAAATGTTTCTCTACCATGAACAGTCATTAGAGACCTCCATCCAGTCTCTAAAATCCCCTGGTGATCTCCAGCTGCTTTTGGAGTGTGTAGAGAGAGAAGTAGAACTTTGAATCTCCATCTCAAATGTCTTCCGATGTGATCATAATATTTTCTTTTTATGGGCCAGTCTGGGATATGGCATATTTCTTTGTAACCCTGCATAGAAGGCAAGCATCCCGGAGTCGCCTCTTTGTTGATGTTGAGACCGGTGTTCTACTATTTTATGAAGCTGCCAAAAATATTTAGAAAGTATTTTGAAAATTGGACAGACTAGATGGGCCGAATGGTTCTTATCTGCCGACACATTCTATGTTTCTATGGCATTTGAGGACCTAAGAGGCGTCTGTTTCTCAATATAGAATGCTAATGTATTTGTCCTCTTGATCAGTTATTCACCAGGGTCACTCCTCTTTCTATTCTGGTTAAAGCCTGTTTGCACTGTTATGCAAAGGGAGTAGTTGTCAGGATCGCCGCCATGCCATCCAGACTGCCAGACGTGGTCGCCCCAGATGCGCCTAGCAGGGGATTTGAACTGTGGTTCTTCTGGACTGTATCCTGCTATTTTGCCTCTGAGCCATTTCAGAACTTTGAAATACTCCTGTTTGTTTGTATTGCCTGCAGCACTAGGGGGCTGGACTTCACCAAAGGCTCAGACCTGTCAGTAACTCTTCAGCTGAAGCACATACCTAATTAACAAGGTATAAGACACTGCCTCTCCCTAAGAGCAGTGTCAGTTCATTGACTCTGGATTCCTTGTTTGGTTCCTGTGATTTTGACTTCCAGTGTTCCTAATCATTTTCGGCTTTTGACCTTGGATTTATTACCCGTTTATTCTGAATTCTGGCATCCTCTGACCTCTGGCTTTCCCACGAAGATTCTTTTGCTTTTGTCCTTGTCTGTAACTTTACCTGGATATCCTGACCAGCCCCCGTGCACAAACTCACAGGCCACGTGGCTTCTTACCTGGTCACCCTGGTCTGTGTTTGTTTGCAAGGGTGAGCATACATCTCTGCCTAAAAGACTCCCAACAAAGGTAAGCCCTGAAAACACATCTCTCCCTAAAGGACTCCCCACAAAGGTTTCCCTGACAAATGAACTGACCTAAAAGTGGAGTCTGCAGAGATGTCTCAATTGCTTACCCAGCAAGTATCCAGCCTGGCCCAGACTGTATTGGAGCTGCAGCAAGAAGTTTGTTTTCTTAAAGGCACAGTACGCCCAGCCCTGGAACCTGTTTATCCTGAACCGTTTACAATTATGCCGGAGAGATTTGATGGTAACAGTGCTTCATTCTTATGCTTTAAAGTGGATTGTGAATTGGTGTTTTCCCTGAAACCTCGGACTTATGCTTATGACTTCATAAGGGTCCGAGCAGCTATTAATCTATTGTCTGGAAAAATTAAACAATGGGCACACAAAATGTTGCAGTCACAGAGTCCTGTCCTTGCTGGATGGGATACTTTCATGACTGCCATGGAAGCACAGTGCAAGACTCCTAGCAAGACCCCTGTGCCTAAATCATCACCACGTCCCAGAGGATCCCAGATTCCCAGAAACAAAGGGAACCTGTATCAGTACCACAACCCCGTACTGCCTCCTAATGCTCCTGTTCCTAGGGAGGTCTCAAAGCAACCCTACATTCCTCTTGACTCAGATGAACCTATGGAAATAGGATTGGTCCAGCTCAAGGGGACTTGTGAAGAAAGAGACCGGCGAAGAAACCATGGCCTTTGCTTTTACTGTGGTGAAAGAGGGCACTGGATCTCACTCTGCCCAATTCGCCCACATCGTCCAGAAACCGTTCAAGCTGGGATTATGCTTACCCATCCGGCCAAGTCTACACCTCTGCCTGAGAAACTCCAAACTCACTGTCAATTTGGTCCACGCTCCGTGACACACGAGAGTACTCAGACCACGGTATTTAATGCAACCTGTGTTCGGCTAGAATCAGCTACCAGCACCCCTGAACAATCTCTACCTCCTGCTCCAGAAACATCTGTACCTCTACCTAAAAAGAATACTGTTCAAGCAAGCACCATCACCACTTCATGTCCAGCCAAAGAAGTTCTACCAGATTATTGCACTTATGCCTCAAATGGCACAGTAGTGTGCAAGACAGAACTGGAAATGTTTGAGAAAGCATTGAAAGAGCGAAATGCATCTGCTGTGGGAGCATCTGGAGCCAGGGCTACAATGGGTGCTTTGTTTCCAGGTGATCTCTTGGAGGAGGACAGTTCTCCTGATCTTGAAAGCGATGAAGAAGAACCTAGTTACGCCCGGAGTGCGTTCTTAAGGGGGAGGTACTGTCAGGATCGCCGCCATGCCATCCAGACTGCCAGACGTGGTCGCCCCAGATGCGCCTAGCAGGGGATTTGAACTGTGGTTCTTCTGGACTGTATCCTGCTATTTTGCCTCTGAGCCATTTCAGAACTTTGAAATACTCCTGTTTGTTTGTATTGCCTGCAGCACTAGGGGGCTGGACTTCACCAAAGGCTCAGACCTGTCAGTAACTCTTCAGCTGAAGCACATACCTAATTAACAAGGTATAAGACACTGCCTCTCCCTAAGAGCAGTGTCAGTTCATTGACTCTGGATTCCTTGTTTGGTTCCTGTGATTTTGACTTCCAGTGTTCCTAATCATTTTCGGCTTTTGACCTTGGATTTATTACCCGTTTATTCTGAATTCTGGCATCCTCTGACCTCTGGCTTTCCCACGAAGATTCTTTTGCTTTTGTCCTTGTCTGTAACTTTACCTGGATATCCTGACCAGCCCCCGTGCACAAACTCACAGGCCACGTGGCTTCTTACCTGGTCACCCTGGTCTGTGTTTGTTTGCAAGGGTGAGCATACATCTCTGCCTAAAAGACTCCCAACAAAGGTAAGCCCTGAAAACACATCTCTCCCTAAAGGACTCCCCACAAAGGTTTCCCTGACAGTAGTATACATCATTGTACGAGATATGGACCAGCCTTAATGTCTCAAAGCAGGAATAGACTGATCCATTTCTGAAGAAAGGGATTTGTTTCTGTCCATTCTGAGCCTCTAATCGTACCTGGAGCATCAGCACAAATGCTGGTGCTCCAGGTACTCAACTCAACTAGTCTATAGAAGGGCCGTTTTTATTGCTTTTTCTGTATTTCTGATCCATTTGATTTTAATGGACAGAGTTTTGATTTTCTTTCAAAAACACAAATGGGCCTACTCAGTACAGCAAGTTGCTAAATATTTGTAAAGATTAGGAGACAAACTGAATACTTGAGGAACCTGGGAAATCGTACTTCCATAGAGAAGTTACATGACAGTGGAAAGCCAGATAATACATCCCCCACACCAATAAATTACACAGACACAGGAGTGGCTAGAAAGGTCGTCGGATTTATTTATCAGAAAATAAATGCTTCAACATAAAACTAACAGCTTAAGATAGCTGTAAACATAAACAGATAATATACAGACCAAATGTTTAATAACAACCGGGTATCCATAAACTGTAACCATAGTAATATAAGCTTTACTTATCACGAATATATAAGCGGTAGTGTGTCACTTATCCTAGCCCATCTAGGATACGGCCCCTAAAAAAAAACACACAAAAAAGGGAAGGGAGGGAGGGAACTTGCCATCATTTTTTCAAACTGGAAGTTTGTTTGTTATGCTTAACAATATATGCCTCAAGCCCCTTATTGAGATACTAACCACCCCTTGCTGTGCCCTTACTGGTCACAGGATATGATAGACAAGGTGTGTTGTGATGACTGACAACCCCTGTCATGATGGCCTTTTATATATTCTTTATTCCAGGCCAATGCTTGACAGTGGTATGCCAATTAATACATCCCACCACACCGATAAATTACACAGACACAAGAGGGACTAGGGAAGTTGCAGGATTTATTTATCAGAAAATAAATGCTGCAACATAAAACTAACAGCTTAAGATAGCTGTAAACATAAACAGATAATGATATACAGACCAAATGTTTAATATCAACCGGGTAACAATAAACTCTAACCATAGTAAAATAAGCATTACTTATCACGAATATATAAGCGGTAGCATGTCACTTATCCTAGCCCACCTAGGATACTGCCCCTGAGGATCTGGTGTAGGCGTAATCCCTGTCCTTGTGGCTACTGGCATCGATAATATGCACAGTGGCCATACTTCACAATCCCAGGGACGAGCCCACGGGTAGGCCATGCAGATAGTTCCCACAGCTACTGCCACCTGGGTTGGCCATCCCCAAAGACGGCCAACCCCTGCACTGGCACCAAACCTCAGGGACCCCTGCCATAGCCAATGCGCGTGATACCTTGCGCGCAATAGGCTCCTCCACACAGCTACCGCTTTTCAGATGCCAGACTGGAGCATCAATTTACATAGATCCAGCCCACCTAGGATACCGCCCCCGAGGATCTGGTGTAGGCATAATCCATGTCCTTGTGGCTACTGGCATCGATATTATGCACAGTAGCCATACTTCACTCTCCCAGGGACAAGCCCATGGGGAGCCTGTGCAGATAACTCACACAGCTACTGCACCCTGGTTGGCCATACCCCATGACAGCCAACCCCTGCACTGGCACCAAACCTTGGGGACCCCTTCCATGCGCATGATACATTGTGCGCTATAGTGTCCTCCACATAGCTCTTGCATTTCTGATGGCAGACTGGAGCGTCAAATTACATAGATCCAGCGCGCCTAGGATACGGCCCCCGAGGATCTGGTGTATGCGTAATCCATGTCCTTGTGGCTACTGGCATCGATATTATGCACAGTAGCCATACTTCACTCTTCCAGGGACAAGCCCATGGGGAGCCCTTGCAGATAGCTCACACAGCTACTGCACCCTGGTTGGCCATACCCCATGACAGCCAACCCCTGCACTGGCGCCAAACCTCGGGGACCCCTTCCATAGCCAATGGGCATGATACATTGCGCACCTTAGTCTCCTCACACAGCTCCTGCTTTTATGATGTCAGACTGGAGCGTCAAATTACATAGATCCAGCGCGCCTTGGATACTGCCCCCAAGGATCTGGTGTAGGCGTAATCCATGTCCTTGTGGCTACTGGCATCGATATTATGCACAGTAGCCATACTTCCCTCTCCCAGGGACAAGCCCATGGGGAGCCCTTGCAGATAGCTCACACAGCTACTGCACCCTGGTTGGCCAAACCCCATGACAGCCAACCCCTGCACTGGCACCAAACCTTGGGGACCCCTTCCGTAGCCAATGCATGTAATACATTGGCCGCTATAGTGTCCTCCACACAGATCCTGCTTTTCTGATGCCAGACTGGAGCGTCAAATTATGTAGATCCAGCCCGATGGAAGTCAGGTGTACACAGTCCGTGCGACAGAGGGAGGCATCAGAATCACTGAGATCTGTGTGACATGCAATGATGCCACTCTTGAAAGTCATGACGTGGAAGAGATAGTTGCATTCAGTTTTTCCTAGCTCTTTCCCCTGAGGGCTATGAGCTACACACCATGATAACCTTGGCCACAGCCTGCAGATATCAGCTTTATTAAGCGAACCAACCCCTTAAGGGGAATTAAATACAAGGCTTTACCTCTGAGATGCAGGACCTGATCTGGACACAGATTGTGAAAGGAGTTGAGGCATAGCTGACCACCAGAATCTGTAAGCACCTAACCCTTGGATAGTGATGCCGTCATGACTAAAACTTAACTGCTCATCATTGGGGCGGAGCAAGGTCAGCTTGGCTCCCCAAAAACACCATTCAATGTTATTTTTTTTCTTCCGAAAATCAAGTTTTTATTAATACATTTTTTGTCAAACAAGTAAGTGTACATTTCACTGGGAGGGGATGGGGAAGGGACAAGGATACAGAAAAGAAAGAGGAGGGGTGTCACGAAGTGAATTCTGACAGCCTGCCTGACTGGGGATCTTGGAGGGGCCTGAGGGCCAAACACCTCCCTGTAGATTATGGACCCTGGCTTATGTACCATAACTCTATACGTTAAAATTGTTAGTTAGTTATATTCTGTTTGTGTATTGGTTTATGTGTATCGTTTAATTCTGTGAGTAGACCACTCTGAAGGTTTATAATGGGACAGTGACTCCAATAGTTTACTCCAACATCCATTGTTCTGTATTAACTGGATTAACTGGTAAACTGATTATGTTGTTGAAAGGGACCAATTTGTCTTAGGTCTCTATCAGCAAGTCTCTGGTATACGGCAATGTATCACTCTGATTTGGATTCACGTGGTGGGAGTTGGAAACACATCAGCGAACGCGTTCGGAGAGTAACTCAAGTCTGACACAAATGCCGTTCGTTAAGTAACTCTAAAGTTTATTGTAAAGACAATCACTTATATAGAAGCAACAAGGCGTTGGCTGGCGTAACATAATTGGGGGACAAAGAAAAGGGGAGTGGACATAGAATACATACATGTTACAAATAGTTATATAATTAACTAACCGTAATCTATCTATGGTTCTACTAAGAAATACAAAACTCCAGAGATGCAGACACAGGATATGACCCCTAGGTCATTTCTCCTATACATCTTTTTCTCTAACCTAGGCTTGACACATATAAGGTCTTGCATCATTAGATTTATTACATAGGAAGGAGACTGACCGTCTATGTGTGTAGATTATGTGATAGACACAGACAAAGAATGTGCTCCCTCCAATAGGGGAGGGGGGTTTAACCCTTCACTGAAGTTAACTCTTCCAATGCTGAAATTACTCTTGTTATGTGTTAACACAATAAATATAAGTTTACCCTAACAGTTCCACTCTTTTATCCATTACAACATAATGGATAACCATGAAGACCAGGCCACTGTTTCTACATGTTTTTTCTTTACAGGTTTCAGGGCCTTAGCATTGATGCATTTAGCATACTTTACAATTATATAAAAGGCACCTATAGATACTATTACTAAATCAATGCACATAACTATTTTATTTACCATATCTCCTAACCATGAGCATATTCCAAATGTCCAATCAAAACCTGTGGCCTACCTGATATCTGAAACCACATCTCTTATATATAACTACTGTTAGATAAAATTGGAGTGGTCTGATAAATTAAAACAACATATGCAATCAAAAATCCCACATCCATAATAACACTTTAATAACCCACTATGGCTGTCCTGTTTTACCGGACTGCCTCAGGACAATACTGACATCTAACATTAACTCTTTAATAACTTGCGAGATTAGGTTTAGACCTTTGATGACTGAGCAGACCTCGGCTTTGCTAAGCAGAGATATTGGACTTACAATCTAAAAAAAATCATAGTATCTCTCTCTTAAATATGGAAGGCCTGCCATAACTAAATATGTTACATAATGTTACATAATGGCATGACCTGATGACCCAAAAACACATGTGGTCACAAAACTAAATTAAATATCTATTGTTCATTGCTCCTCTTACCCTGCCTAATAAAACCCTTAAGGTTATTAGTTAGCAATTCTCTAAAGCCAATAGATGCATGTAAAAATAAAACATATAAATCCGGAGTTTGATTCCCAAGGACTGTTATTGGCTGAATACTTTACGGACTTAAAGCAAAACTGAGAACATGCATTCAGAACACACAAGATGGCATGCATTCAGAATACAAAGCGGCAGTCAGACGAAATGGCAGCGGACAAAACAATATGGTCTCCCATCCACGACGTGACTCCAGAGGCCCCTACAGTCCATATAATATTCATACTCTTCTCCCCTTTTATTCTTAGAAATTGACATTGTCTGTTTATAAGGATAACCATCAGGAGTTGCCTGGTCAACATAATCATTGTATCCAAGGTTATAAGGCACACTTCCTCGATTTCACACATTGGTAGGTCATCCAGCTTAATTGCACTGTAAGCTTCCATAATGGGGAATATTTGAGCAGTGTTTTCCAGTCTTCTCGTAGGGGCATGATGTCAGTGGTCAGGATGCACTTGAGGATGAGACCCTTGAAACAAACAACATAAACAAAGACAATTAGCAACACTGATCTCACACATGCCAAACCACTTACAAGTTTCGCTCCAAGTGATCCTAGCCAATTTCCCAGTCCCAGGGGATCTCACGGATTACCTGTGGACACTTTTTAACCTACTCCTCAAATCCATAACTCAATTGTGTTTGATAGAGTCAGTCAATCTAATTGTTAAATCTGAAAATCTCACTATACTCTTAACAGACCCATAATATCACAATTAAACAAATCTTTACCACAAAGATTACAAATAATCATTAATAATTGTATACATATGTACTCAATGAAAATATACTTCCCAACAATGATGATCTTATGTAGACTGTTGTATCTGTTGTATCTGTTGTAGACTCCTGGTTGATTTCTTTGCGAGTTACCCTAGGGTGACGACTCGGCTTACGTTGGCTAGTGGTCAGGGATTATTATGCCCATCAAGACACTAACATGCTGCTCCTTTGTTGGCCTGTTTGTCAGTACAGGAATGTGCTTTATGCAAATAACGTGGATCCAGGAGTTGATTTGAACAACTTTCACAACAATATTTCAGTAGACTTTGTTAGGATCCTTTCTTTACTTGTATTGTAAGTATTTCTTCTTTTAAAATAAACTTTTTCTTTCTTTAGAAATAATCTTTTATCAGCAATAGATTTGTTGGTGCACTTTGAACTTGTCTTTTGTTGACTGTACAGCTTTAATCTATATGGAAACAAAACTCAAAATATTCCAGTTAGTAACATGCAATATTTCATTAAACATTTTGACTTATTCGCTTTACTTTAAAATATCATTATTAATATTATGACTTCTATCTCCTGTCCCAAAATAATTGGACCACTCTTATGTTCTTTAACAATATTATTATCCTTTTAAAATTCTCCTGACTGAGCATGATGAGTGTAATATAGAACTGATATCACTCACTTTCAATAATCACTAGCGTTTCATTAGTGATTAAGATCTCTTACTGGAACTGCATCAGTAATAATCTGTATTTTCTGGCTCAATCAATAAACTCTGAAACAACATCAGTATAGGCTGGAGCTACCTCAATAAGACTAACAGGCGTGACCTGTCAGAATAAATATTATATAAAGAATTCACAACTGATGCAATGTTCTTCATCAAAATTATTGACAACAAAAAAATGTATCTCTTGAATTAAACAAAATACTGTCATAACCATAGCACAGAAAATATTTTCGCCCCCATTCCCCTCCCTTTACAAAAAAATACTTTTGCAGCCACTGCTACAACTCTCTTATCTGCAATTAGACTAGCAGATAGAAGGGGACACAAAGGGGGGTTTCTGTTTGAACTTTTCTCTCTCTTTTTCATACACACCAAAAACTGTCTTAATTTATCACATTAACTCCTACAAGTCCAATACCACAGCATGATTACATGACACTTGCTAATTCTTTCCACTAATCACTGACATTCTCATCTATTGCAAACTTGTCTTGTATCTAAAATGTTAAACAACATCTCAATATTCTCTCACCATGTATCACATGGGGTACTTTGCCTTAATTATAACAAACATTAGAATGCAACAAATACCATGTATATATTTACTGTATATAGACATGTTAGAGGTGTTAACTCTGTATTTATTTAAATATCTATTGCTCTCCAGCTGGCAATCTGACTTTCCCTATAGTTTGAACATTATATTCATGTATCACCAACAATATAAGTAGCGCTGTAAAAATAATTCTGGTCACACCAAAAAGATAAAAACAATTACAGTATATGCAAGTTATTATATTTGATGGGCAGGGGATTCCTTTAAAATACTGATCATTACTTTTCAGTAGAAACTAAAAACTCTGCCTCTTATTGCTATATACCATTATTTCCTTCTCAAATTAATATTGACTTGTAAATCCTAACTGTCATATTCTTAGCCCATAACGTCTTCTCTTTTTACTTATGTGCAACATGATATCTGACCTTTTACAAAATACAAACACCATCTAACTCCAGCACTCTGCCAATTCCACGGCACACAAAGCCTTTAACAGCTTATACTTAAACACAAAATTCACTCCTTAACATATTACGAATAAACGTTACTCAAGTCTTTCTCTGATACCAACTCTGAAATTCTACTTAAATCTAAATCAAATCTGTACCTACAAATAACTTAAAATTAAGACAGCTTCTCTTATCTATTTTATCTAGAATGTTGGAAAACATGGTATCTTATCTTGGGAACAATCAAAACCCATCTTCAACATGTACTAAAAATTCAAATACAAAAGTCCTTCCAAACTACATAAAAATTATATACTTGTCAAGACACCTAATTACAAAAAGGAAGAATGTACCCTAAATAAATAAACATTTCTAGTAGGTAACATGTAAAACCTGTTAAATGTTTAGAGTCTTTAAACAAGTATTAGAGTGCTAGAACATAAAGCTATAACCTGAGCCAGTATTATAAAATATCCCAAAAGATATACAACTGGGAATATTCACAGCAAATAACATTGATACAGTAATAGAGAATACCGTATTTATCGGCGTATAACACGCGCCGGCGTATAACACGCACCTCATTTTTCATGCAGGATATTGCCCCCAATATGCCATTTAATATGCAGGATATTGCCCCCAATATGCCATTTAATATGCAGGATATTTCCCCCAATATGCCATTTTAATATGCCAGGATATTGCCCCCAATATGCCATTTAATATGCAGGATATTGCCCCCAATATGCCATTTTAATATGCCAGGATATTGCCCCCAATATGCCATTTTAATATGCCGGATATTGCCCCCAATATGCCATTTCATATGCAGGATATTGCCCCCAATATGCTATTTAATATGCAGGATATTGCCCCCAATATGCCATTTTAATATGCCAGATATTGCCCCCAATATGCCATTTTAATATGCCAGGATATTGCCCCCAATATGCCATTTAATATGCCAGGATATTGCCCCCAATATGCCATGATATTGCCCCCAATATGCCATTTAATATGCCATGATATTGCCCCCAATATGCCACGATATTGCCCCAAATATGCCATTTAATATGCCATGATATTGCCCCCAATATGCCAGGATATTGCCCCTTTGTATGCCCCTTTGTTACTGTTTTACACACAAATATTGTTATTTTTCTTACTTAAAGATACAGTTACACAAATGCAGTAGCAAATTAATTCCAAAACAATGCATACCACTAATATTACTGACTATGCCAAAGTAAAACAACTCTGCAACTTTTCTTACCAAAAATAACACAAAACTTCAGTAACTTTTGTTAATTTTCTGCTAGAACTCAATTACTATAAAACTTCTCATCACACTGATGAATATAACCCAGAAGACGGTCCCTTGAAAATCACTCAAATTTATACTAGCGGCATAAGGTGCCTATTTTTATTGAGCGCTCTTTGAGTAATCCATAAGATACGTCTTCTGTACTCCACTAAATATAAAACACTTGCTTATGTTACATCTCTATAAAACACGACTGCTGCTTTGGGGCTGTTGACACAAAACTAGGACATGTCTCTACTCTTGTGGTAAAATATTAGAGACTTTTACTGTAACACTATTGCCCATTTGTGCAGACATCACTTATAAAGATACAATTGTATCTTATAAAATAGCAGTTGCAAAAATTACTTATGCAAATATTTAAACAATAACGACAATTCTCCTAATGACAACATTAAACATAATATGCCACAGCTTCTATGGTCTTATCAACTTGCACAGCTAACATATCCAAAACACCAAGATACAGTGTACTTGGGAGTTAGACATGAGACTCTAATCTTCAATATGTTTTACAGAAGGATCTGTATCCTCTGTTACACAGCTTCAGTTCAGAACTATTGTCTTCTTACTTATAAATGTGTCCCAGACACACTAGACTGAACACTCTTATATTTCAGATTAACAATGCAATGTTATAATACTCATATACTTTATACATTTAATTTCTATTGTAACCTTAAAACACTTTGTACTGATTGTGAGACAAATCAAACATACCTTATGGCCACAGACACAGCAGTTAATTCCTTATCTGACAATGTGCATGCTGTGCTGTACTGTGGGGGCTCTGAGCAAACAGGGAGTGCTGGACACAGCGACTCTGGCTTAGCTTTCTGTGGGACAGGACTCTTTGGTTATATAGATTTACCCTTGTTAATACGAGTTCTACCTTGTAATTCAAAATACTCCACCACATGATCCCACATACACTTGAAATATTCTGCATTCAACCACTAGTTAGTATGTCTAAACAGAAGTGGATGTCTGCTCCTGTAAGCAATATACCATTATTCATTTTCTTCAAATATTTAACCATACCTCTGGGATTTACATAGGGGTCTGGGCATCCTTTTGTCCGTCCTTTGACAACATTTGGATCAACTGATTGCAACACAACCTGATCTCCCACAGTTAGAAATGGTACATGTGATTCTATCTTTCCCTGTCCTGTCTCTAGTGCATCTCAAGTGCAGGGATCTCCCCCCTCTTCCCCCCCTATGAATCTGAAGTCAGAGAAAACTTTGCAGCTTCTGTCTGCAGCTTATTCTGTGCTCTCGTACAGGGGGAATCTGCTTAGAGGACAAATAACTTGGGGTTTCTGTGATAGAGCTACAGCAGTTAATATTTTAATTAACTCATCCTTTAATTTACCTTTCACAGATTTTTCAGTTGATAAATCACTGACTGTCTCTCCCATTATGTTACAAAGCAACCCAACTAAACAATATAACAATTTATCAATACACAGTCTATATAACAATTTTGTGCACTTAATTGATGCTCACCTCTCACCACGGAATATGTAAAAATTCAATGTACAATTTAGAAAATGAATGCCGTAATTCTATATTATCAAAACACCCTAGTTTTATTTAACACCCTGGAACTGCATCAAGGGTTTCACTGAAAAACTATCTGTGATTTAGAGCCTTTTAATATTATTGGACTATCCTCAATAATGACTCTCTATTAGCTGGTACATCAGCTTATACTGGAAACTACCTCAGTATTTTAATAACCATTGCTAGCACAACCTTAACAATTAGTTATTAGACAGTTGCAATCTGTCTCCATTAGCTGATACAAAAATAGCTTATACTCCATACAGGGATTTTTTATTTATTTTTAAACCAGAGACTTTCACAAATTAAGAATTCAGAGAAACACGGGTAAGTCAGAGATGTATAATAATACACATGTACTCACCCGGCCTGTCTGAATCCCACTTCTGACACCAAATTGAAAGGGACCAATTCGTCTTAGGTCTCTATGAGCAAGTCTCTGGTATACGGCAATGTATCACTCTGATTTGGATTCACGTGTTGGGAGTTGGAAACACATCAGCGAACGCGTTCGGAGAGTAACTCAAGTCTGACACAAAGGCCGTTCGTTAAGTAACTCTAAAGTTTATTGTAAAGACAAGCACTTATAGAAGCAACAAGGCGTTGGCTGGCGTAACATAATTGGGGGACAAAGAAAAGGGGAGTGGACATAGAATACATACATGTTACAAATAGTTATATAATTAACTAACAGTAATCTATCTATGGTTCTACTAAGAAATACAAAACTCCAGAGATGCAGACACAGGATATGACCCCTAGGTCATTTCTCCTATACATCTTTTTCTCTAACCTAGGCTTGACACATATAAGGTCTTGCATCATTAGATTTATTACATAGAAAGGAGACTGACCGTCTATGTGTGTAGATTATGTGATAGACACAGACAAAGAATGTGCTCCCTCCAATAGGGGAGGGGGGTTTAACCCTTCACTGAAGTTAACTCTTCCAATGCTGAAATTACTCTTGTTATGTGTTAACACAATAAATATAAGTTTACCCTAACAGTTGTGTACATTACTGTGTGTATTGTAATTAGGTCTACTCACTCTATGTTAATTCCTATTTGGTTTGCAGTCTGAATGTCTAATGTTTTCCTAGCCCCAGTTAGTTGGAGAACTATGTTTAGTTCCATCCCCCCCCCCCCCCCCCCCATTGTATACTAATGTCTGTGATGTCATGTGTATGTCTTTTTATAAGTCTGTGTTGTTACACAAATAAAGGAGTTGTTCAATCTTGCTCTACCTAAATGCTAGATGTCCTGTCTATTTGGGTACAAAGAGCAAGGGTCCAGGAAAGACTTGCTGGGTGAATGCTGAGCTTTAAGTGGGGGCTAAGGAGGTGATTTCCCACAACGGACAGAGGGTCTACTTCGTCCGGTAGACGGTCCGTTACATTGGTGGCAGCGGTGGGATGGTTCTCACAGCCCAGAAGGACAGCTACAAGGCAACACCATTTCCTGGATTTATAATTTGAGGGCAACGCATGTCTCAGTACAGCGACCCTGACAGCAGCAGTATGGAACCAGGCTGGAATCAAACAGCAGTTCCATATGAGGAGGAAGACCTGGATAGCCGGGATGCAATAAGGAAAGGCATCTGGTACCAGGCACTGGATAACGTACAGTATCAGCGGGGCGAGGGTCTCCCCAGCGAGGAGCAGCGATAGCAGACGCGACTGGCACTGTGGATGCCCTTCCTGGGAGAGCAGCCCCTGGAGCAATGGGTAAAGGAGCTCTAGCACCGGGTTTGGCAGGAGCTATGGCTAGAGGATGCCTACCAGGCACTCTGGTGGTATACAGTTTGGTATACACCCTGGACAGTGGAGCATGATAACCCGGAGGGAGAAGAGTTTAATGGCCCTGGCTTGCTGTGGGAGGCTTTCACAGAACCTGACTTTAGGAGCCCTGACGAGACCCGGTTCCAAGATATATTTGACTGGAGGGAGGGTATGCAAGTCTGGGATGACCCCCACGAAGTAAGACCAGACTTGACGCACCTAGTATCCCTGGAATGGGAACTGGAGCAGGATTACAAACACCTGTTCCGCTCCATTGAGGATACCCAGCAGGAGAGCATCGTGGCAGACCCAGGTCCAGAGCCCTTCAGCTGGGAGGATATCGTAGAGATGTACTGGGAGGACCTCCAGCCGGCAAGTGGAGATGGGACCGAGGTCTCTCCACTGGCCCCACAGGGAGAGGAGAGCATCGTCTCCATCCCCCAACGGCAGTGTGATTTGCAGGGAACAGAGAGCCCAGTCTCCATTCCCCAGCGGCAGTGTGATTTGCAGGGAACAGAGAGCACAGTCTTCTTTCCCCAGCGTCAGGCTGAGTTACAGGGGGCAGAGACAGTCGGTCCTGTCCCCCAGCAGCAGAATGTTTTATTGGGAGAGGAGAGCCTTGTCCTCCCTCCCCAGCGGCAGAGTGTTTTATTGGGAGAGAAGAGCCTTGTCCTCCCTCCCCAGCGGCAGAGTGTTTTATTGGGAGAGGAGAGCCTTGTCCTCCCTCCCAGCGGCAGATAGAGCAGGGAATAGAGAGCCCAGCCTCCTTTACCCAGCGGCAGAGTGTCCAGCAGGGAATAGAGAGCCCAGTCTCCTTTCCCCAGGAGCAGGACACTGTATTGGGAGCGGAGACAGTCGGTCTCCCTTTCCCAGCGGATGGGAGTATGTATGGGAGAGGAGCTTGTTACCTCCTCTCTCCAGTGGCAACTTAACATACCAGGGGGAGACAGTAAGCCCCACAACCGTGCAGATGGGACTGTGGTCTCTGCACTTACAGCACAGGGGGTAGGGACAGTCGGTCCTGTCCCCCAGCAACAGGGCTGTTTAGCCAAAGGGGAGAAAGTCGGTCTCCCCCCACAGCAGCATGGTGGTTTGTCCAAAGGGGAGACAATCGGTCTCCCCCTCCAGAAGCAGAGCTGTGTATCCAAAGAGTCTCCCCCTCCAGCAACCAGGCTCCAACCAGTGCTGGCATCAGTGTTCCCAGGGACTAAATGGGATACCCCCATAGTATCAAGCCCAGCTAACCCTGCCACCCTATCTGCTCCCCAGCGGCTGAAAGGATTTCTGGGAGAAGGAACATTTGGTCTTTCTCCCCAGCGGCAGATGTATGTTTCGGGAGAGGTGGAGGTTGGTCGGGTAAGTCAGGGCTCGACAAACCCCAGGCGCCAGATCGCCATGGCGACCAGGAAATTAGACCTGGCGCCTGGGTTCTGTCAGCCTCATTGTCCCCTTGCCGCTGCCATCCGATTTTTCCGCAGCGCGAGGGGGTAAAGTCTGTGCCGATGGCTCCGCCCCCTCAGGCAACGCGTGCCTGAGTGCTGGATGTCGTCACGTGACATCCTGGCACTCAGCACGCCGACCAAGTTCAGCTGCAGCACGAATGTCCCCCTCCCCTGCAGTTAGGTAAAGCAGCAAGGAGGGGGACACGGTAAGAAAAAAAACCCAAGAAAAGACTGTGTGAGGTGGGTGTGTGTTTGTATGTATTGTAAAGTAGGTGTGTGTGAGGTGTTTGGATATATGTGTATATGTAAAGTAGGTGTGTGTGAGGTGTTTGGATATATGTGTATATGTAAAGTAGGTGTGGGTGAGGTGTTTGGATATATGTGTTTATGTAAAGTAGGTGTGTGTGAGGTGTTTGGATATATGTGTATATGTAAAGTAGGTGTGAGTGAGGTGTTTGGATATATGGGTATATGTAAAGTAGGTGTGTGTGAGGGGTTTGTATATATGGGTATATGTAAAGTAGGTGTGTGAGGGGTTTGTATATATGTGTAAATGTAAAGTAGGTGTGTGTGAGGTGTTTGGATATATGGGTATATGTAAAGTAGGTGTGTGTGAGGTGTTTGGATATATGTGTAAATGTAAAGTAGGTGTGTGTGAGGTGTTTGGATATATGTGTATATGTAAAGTAGGTGTGTTTGTATATATGTGAAGTAGGCGTGTGTGTTTATGAATTGCGTTTGTTTGCGTGATTGTCTGGCTCCTAAAAAAAAATTCTGGCTCCTAAAATCAAATTAAATTTGTCAAGCCCTGGGGTAAGTGCTATTTTTGAACAAACAAAGTGTGGGGACTGCAAACTAGTGAATGGCTATGGGGAGACCACTATACAGACTGACTTAGGAGTCATCCCGTCTGGGGGCTCCTCCGGTGTCAGTCTCCCCCCGAAAAAGGAGAAATGTCACAAAGTGAATTCTGACAGCCTACCTGACTGGGGATCTTGGAGGGGCCTGAGGGACAAACACCTCCCTGTAGATTATGGACCCTGGCTTATGTACCATAACTCTATAAGTTAAAATTGTTAGTTAGTTATATTCTGTTAGTGTATTGGTTTATGTGTAACGTTTAATTCTGTGAGTAGACCACTCTGAAGGTTTATAATGTGACAGTGACTCCAATAGTTTACTCCAACATCCATTGTTCTGTATTAACTGTATTAATCCCTTCGCGACACAGGACGGACTAGGTCCGTCCTGTGTGGCGAAGCGTTAGTGACACAGGACGGACTGTCAAAACGAGCACTGAAAGCGGAGTTTTTCCGCTTTCAGTGCTCAAGCCGCATTGTAACGATGCTTCCGTGTGGAAGCATCGTACAATACTAAAAAAAATGCCCGTCGGCATTTCGATCGCTCCGGAGAGCGATCGAAATGCCGGTTTTAAAGGCACAGTGCCTTTAAAACGACGGGCATTAAAAAATGAGCATAGGAAGCGAATTTTTCGCTTCCTATGCTCAGAAAGTGTTCCTGATTGCCTCGCAAGTCGAGGCAATCAGGAACACAAAAAAAAAATGCACGATCTTGGTCACTGAGTGACCAAGATGGCGCTGACCTTCTAAGGGCAAGAGCACAGGAGGCAGGAAGTACCTGCTTCCTGTGCTCTCTGGCTGTCACACGATTGCCTCTTCACAGAGGCAATCAGTGACTGCCAGGCACACTGACAGGCAGTGGGGATGTTCTGCTGAACATCCCCACTGACTGGTCAGATCAATATTAACCCTATATTGATCTGACCAGTTATGATCTGCCTCCCTCTCCTCACATTTTTTTAGTGAGGGAGAGAGACAGATCAAAGTTCTAAAAGTAAAAAAAAACAATAAACACACAACACACAAATATTAAAACAATAAAAAAAAATTTATTAAAGCAATTCCCTGCGTTTAACCCCTTCCCTGCCACTGATCTTGCATAAGCAGTGATAGTGCACATCAGCGCATTTATTTTTGCCGTTTGTGCATTTTTTAGGGGTTAATTTTTTTTGTACTGTAATTTATTACAGTACTAAAAAGGCTCTTCTAAGAGTTATTAACCCCTTCTTTGCCGTCGATCACTGCTTACGCAATGATATTGACGCCAAAGCAATTTTTATCTGTCTGCATATTTTTATTTTATTTTTTTTACACATACCCGCTAGGGGATTACATGTAAAGTAAAAATATTTGAGTTTTTTTTTTTTAAGCTGCCTGAGCGCATAGCGATCAGTAACAGCGAATTAGTGGCAAAGGCGGTTTGGTGATTTCTCAATTAAGCTCACCATTCGCCCTGGTCAGATCAAAATTGGTCGGATCAATATTCACAAATATTGATCTGCCTCCCTCTCCTCACTTACATTTTTGTGACGGAAAGAGACAGATCAGTATTAGTGATATAAAATAACATTTTATAAAATTGTCAGGTTTTATGAAAGTCTTTCACTGTGTATTAACCCCTTCCCTGCCATTCATCACTGTGTAAGCAGTAATCTTGCACAGCAACAGTATGTTTTTCTGTCTGCACTGTTTTATGGATTAATTTCTTTGTACTGTAATGTATTACAGTACTAGATAGGCTCTTCTAAGAGCTATTAACCCCTTCTTTGCTCAAGATCACTGCTTACGCACTGATTCTGAGGCCGCGGACTCAGGGTTCGATTTTGACCCTATTCAGCTTTCTGATACATCATCTAGCGATGTATCGGTGGCTGCTGAGCCCTTGCCACAAGTAGTGATGGGGGTCTACCGATAAAAAAATATATGGTTTGGTGGGGGTAAATTACATTGGCTGGCTTCAAAGATATATCCCATAAAGGACACGTACGCAGGTTGACTACATGTCAAAATTCCAAGTTGGAATTTTGAGATGCGCATCTCACAAATGTTGCCTTCTAGCCAAAAACAAACCAACAAACCTATGCATGGGTGCTATCCCTGTACTCGGGAGATGTTGCTGAACACATATTGGGTTGTTGTTTGGCAGTGACATATACCAGAATCTGTGAATTCATGCCTGAAGTACAATGCATGTGGAAAAAAACCTCCCAAAAAAGTACTACCACAAACTTTTACAAAGGCTGGTGGTAGAATTAGTACCTATACAGTATTAAAATACCACCATTTGAAATACCTTAGGATGTCTATTTTCCAAAAATATATGGTATGATGGGGTAAAATTCATTGGACGGCTTCAAAAATGTTCCAAATGGAACATGGGCGCAGGCTGACTACATGTCAAAATTCCAGGTTGGAATTGCGCACCCCCTAAATGTGGAATTTTAGACCCAATACAAACCAACAAACCTATGCATGGGGGGTATCCCTGTACTCAGGAGATGTTGCTGAACACATATTGAGGTGTTGGTTGGCAGTGGCAAATACCAGAATCTGAAAATTCCTGCCTGAACTACAATGTGTGTGGGGAAAAAATGACATCCCAACCCTTTGACATTGGTTGGTGGTAGAATTAGCACTTGGAAAGTGTTAAAATACCACAATTTTAAAAACACTAGGATGTCTAGTTTTCCAAAATATATGGTTTTATGGGGTAAAATACTTTGACAGGCTTCAAAAGTGTCCCAAATGGAACATGGGCGCAGGCTGACTACATGTCAAAATTCCAAGTTGGAAATGCACCCCCCCTAAACATGGCCTTTTAGCCCCCAAATAATCTAACTAACCTATACATGGGTGGTATCCCTGTACTCAGGAGATGTTGCTAAACACATATTGAGGTGTTGTTTGGCACTGACATATAACAGGATCTGTGAATTCATGCCCAAAGTACTATGTATGTGAAAAAAAATTACTATCCATAACATTGACATAGGCTGGTAGTATAATTAGTGCATGGAAAGTGTTAAAATACTACCATTTGAAATACCCTAGGGTGTCTAGTTTTCAAAAATATATGGTTTTGTGGGGTAGAATACACTTTCTGGCTTCAAAAATGTCCCAAATGGGACATGGGCACAAGTTTTCTGCATGTCAGAATTCCAAGTTGGAAAACCAAAATGTGCACCCCCTAAATGTGGCCTTTTAGCCCCAAAACAAACCAACAAACCTATGCATGGGTGGTATCCCTGTACTCAGGAGATGTTGCTGAACACATATTGAGGTGTTATTTGGAAATATCCCTTCACATTTTAAGGTAATGTTTACCTAAATTGCAATATATGTGAAAAATTAAAAAAAAAGATTTTTTGCTGCAAACTTTGGCATAGATTGGTGGTAAAATGGCTACATGAAATGTGTCAAAATACCCCAAGTTAAATGCCCTGAGTTGTCTAGTTTTCAAAAATATGTACATGTTGGGGGTCATTCATGGATTTAGTACAGAAATCAGTGTTACAATGTCACTATCGCTAATTTTGAAAGAAAGGATTTTAAAATAGCTTTGCACCACTTATAGTTCTGGCCCTGTAACATGAATAAAAAAGCACAAAAACATAAAAACATGGGCTATTTCTGAACTCAGGACATATATTAGAAACTTTTTAGCAGTGTTTTTTTGTTGTCTCTTGTACATGAGTATATGATTTTTCAAATAAAAGTCATAAAAAAAGTATTTTTTCAATTTTTTTGCCATATTTTATTATTTTTTTTACATCAAATTATATGCTATTATCAAAATAATGGTATCAAAAGAAAGCCCTTCTTATAACGATAAAAACAATATATAGTTTGTGCGGGTACACTAAATGAGACAGAAATAAATTACAGCAAAACACAAACACCTCAGAAATGTTAAAACAGCCCATGTCACCAAGCGTCGGACAAGCCAAAAAAGTCATGTCACTAAGGGGTTAACTGGTAAACTGATTATGTTGTGTACATTACTGTGTGTATTGTAATTAGGTCTACTCACTCTATGTTAATTCCTATTTGGTTTGCAGTCTGAATGTCTAATGTTTTCCTAGCCCCAGTTAGTTGGAGAACTAAGTTTAGGCAATTAAAATGGCTAAATTGGAAAACGAGAAAAGGATTGTTAAGGAGAGTAAAATTAACCCCAAAATTTTTTATAAGTATATAAATGGAAAAAAGCTAAAGAGGGAAAATGTTGGGCCCTTGTTATCCCAAATGGGAAATTTGGTAAGTGAGGACAGAGAAAAAGCAGACATTTTAAATACTTTTTTTTCCTTCGGTTTATACTAAGGAAGAACAGATGGATGAGCCCCTGCTACCGGAAGTTACGGAACAGTCACCACAAACATGGGATTGGCTGACACAGGAAAAAGTGTTTATGCAATTAAACTCTGTTAAGATAGACAAGGCCCCAGGGCCAGATGGTATACACCCAAGGGTCCTTAGAGAGTTAAGCATAATTCTGGCTAGACCAATATTTATGATCTTTAGGGATTCGTTCAGTTCAGGTATAGTGCCAACAGACTGGCGAAAGGCGGATGTCATTCCAATATTTAAAAAGGGATCAAAATCTCTGCCTGGTAATTATAGGCCAGTGAGCTTGACATCTGTAGTGGGGAAATTATTTGAAGGATTGCTAAAGGTGTACACTCAAGAATACATCTTGAATCAGAATATAATTAGTAAAAGTCAACATGGTTTTGTGAAAGACAGGTCTTGTCAAACAAACTTAATAACATTCTATGAAGAGGTCAGTAAAAATATAGATCTAGGTGTGGCAGTTGATGTGATCTATTTGGATTTTGCTAAAGCATTTGATACAGTTCCACACAAAAGGTTACTCTACAAATTGAGAGAAATAGGATTGGGGGCAAATGTATGTATTTGGATTGAAAATTGGCTAAAAGATAGAACACAGAGGGTTGTTGTAAATGGTAAAGCTTCAAATTGGACCAGGGTAGTGAGCGGAGTACCTCAGGGGTCTGTTTTGGGACCTCTTCTTTTTAATCTGTTTATTAATGATCTCCCACGTTGTGCTGAGTGCCATGTCTCAGTGTTTGCTGATGACACAAAATTAGGTAAGGTAATAAAGACTAATCTTGATGTTTTTTCTTCACAGGAAGATTTGGACAGAATAGGGAACTGGGCAAGAAAGTGGCAAATGAGGTTCAATATAGACAAATGTAAAGTTATGCATTATGGGAAAAATAATAACAAAGCAACATATACGTTAAATGGTATTTCCCTGGGAAAAACTACTAACGAAAAGGATTTAGGAATCATTGTAGATAACAAACTTGGCAACAGTGCCCAATGCCAGTCAGCAGCTGCAAGGGCCAATAAGATATTGGCATGTATAAAACGAGGTATAGATTCACGGGAGGAGGACATCATCTTGCCTCTTTACAAATCAATGGTAAGACCTCACCTTGAATATGCAGTACAATTCTGGGCACCAGTCCTTAAAAAGGATATTAAGGAACTAGAAAAAGTGCAAAGGAGAGCTACAAAATTAATAAGGGGATTGGAGGATCTTAGTTATGAAGAGAGACTTAAAAAATTGCATTTATTTACTTTAGAAAAAAGGCGTCTTAGAAGGGATATGATAACATTATATAAATATGTGCAGGGCCAATATAAGGAGCTCTCCAGGGACCTGTTCATTAATAGAAATGTACAAAGAACAAGAGGTCACCCCCTGAGACTGGAAGAGCAAAGATTTCATAGGCAGCAAAGGAAGGGATTCTTTACGGTAAGGACAATAAAATTATGGAACTCACTGCCAAGAGAGGTAGTGCTATCAACCACAATAGATGCATTTAAAAATGGTCTGGATGTTTTTTTAGAAAAGCAGAACATACAGGGGTATTAATAATAGAATGAGCATTAATAATAGAGCTTTTTGATCCAAGGAGAAATCTGATTGCCCTTTTGGAGTCAAGAAGGAATTTTTTTCCCCCTAGGAGGCAACATTCGAAAAAGCTTCCTTAGGGTTTTTTTTGCCTTCTTTTGGATCAAAAAATGATAGGTAGAAGGGTTGAACTTGATGGACTTGTGTCTTTTTTCAACCTAAATTACTATGTTACTATGTTACATTCCAAATGTTTCAAAAACATCAATCCGGCAATTCGTTGCATATTCATATACATATAATAACATTTATTACATTTATATCGTTTCAGCGTTCTCGGGTTGACAACTGGGTATCTGGGTGATTATCTAATTAAAACTGTGGACTTCGTACGCTTATTTGAGAGTGGTTTCTTTTTTGAGGAAACAGATAAAAAGGGATCCAACATAGGACAGTCTTTAGTAAAATAGTAGTATGTCTTATTCAGGTTAGTCAGTCTTGGAATCTAAATATGTTATCTATGGTCGGGTTGGGCTTCGTCGAAGGGGTGATTCCGTCTCATTTGTAAACTCCATCCAGTGGAACCAAGTGTTACTATATCTTTCTTTCTGTTTAGTGGAAATAGCTGACAGGTCTTCCCAAGACCGCAGCTCTTCGACCTTCACTATCCACTCTTGGTAGCCTGGGGGAACAGTGGATTTCCACTTGGTTGGAATCAACAATTTTGCTGCATTTAGTAAATGTTTCGTCAAAGATTTTTTGTATTGGGCCACTGATTGAGTTGTGTGGTGGAGTAGAAATGTCGCTGGGGAGAATGGAATGGTCGAGTCTGTCAGCGTTGTAATTATGTCCCTAATTTTCTCCCAGAAGGGTTTTAAAGACCTTGCAATCCCACCAATTATGGATCATGGTGCCCACATCATTCCCACATCTCCAGCAGAGCTCGGGAATATCCGGGTTAATTTTGTGTAGAGAACTTGGAGTTTTATACCACATAGTGAGCACCTTATAAGCATTTTCTTGAACCACTGTGTATCTAGAGCAATGTTTTGTAAGGATAAATATCTTATCCCATTGTTTGGGGCTAAGGGTCTCCTGTAGTGCCTCCTCTCATTTGGATGTGTAAACTGGGTATGGGTCGTCTAAGGGTGGCATTAACTCACGGTATAACCGGAATATTCCGTTTGCTGGTTGGGTAGGTCTCGTGCTGAGGTGCTCAACATAGGTCAATTCTCTGGTCAGATTGTGTTGTTGTCTGAGTGATTAAATAGCTGTGTATACACGAACGTCGTCGTCGACCCCCCCCCCCACCCCCACCCCCACCCCCATGACCTATTTAGTAGCTCTGTGAATTTTGGCATTCAAGATATTTGCTAGGTCTCGTCTTGCTGCAAGTAAGTCTGTCAGAACCTGTGGGGCCAGAGTGCTTTTGTGTTGTTGTTCTAATGCAGCTACCTGCTGTGCCAGATCTTTGATTGCCTGGGTGTGTTCCTTCTTTCGTCTAGAGGCTATTGCGATGAGTTTAGCTCGTATGGTGCATTTGTGGGGTTCCCAAACTACAGGTAGGGGAACATCATCTTTCAGATTATTGTGAAAATACTGTTCTAGGTGTGTTATAAGGGTATCACAGATACGATTCGTTAAGACGCCAAGAGCGTTCCCTTCGTGCGTGTATGGGTGATTCCAGAGTCATAATTAAAGGGGCATGGTCGCTCCAAGTGATTTGACGTATCTAATATCCTTGATCAATCTAAATTGGCCGTATGTAATGAAAAAATAATCTAATCTAGAGTACATGTTGTGGACCCGTGAGTAAAAAGAAAAATCCCTACCCTCGGGGTGCACGGCTCTCCATGCATCAGAGATCAACATAACGTATTTGCTCGATTATAAGACAAGGTTTTTTCAGAAAAAAAATTCTGAAAACTACCCCTCGTCTTATAATCAAGGTCGTTTTATAATCTGACCTCAAATTGAGGTCATATTATAAGACAGGGATCCAGGTCCCCAGCAGAGCTGCAGGGGACCTGGATCCCCCTCTCTAACAGAATGGGATGTCTGCGCGATGAGCGCAGACTCCCCCTGCTGCCGCCCGGCACCACCGCCGGGACTTCTATGAAGAAGCTGGGTCCTCCGCTGCCCCGCTAGCCACCAGGGAGAATCGGGCAGCTGGGGGATGTCTATTATGACGGACCAGTAATAAATACAGACTCCAGCACTCAGTGTGAAGTGGAAAACTTTATTCACACACTTGGCGACGTTTCCATCCTGTGATGGATTTTCTTCAAGCTTGAGGCTTGAAGAAAATCTGTCACAGGATTGAAACGTCGCCAAGTGTGTGAATAAAGTTTTCCACTTCACACTGAGTGCTGGAGTCTGTATTTATAACTTTCACGTATAGAGACCTGGGAGGCGTCTTGGACTACTTGCACCAGGTTCATTGTTGTTGCGGATCTGGGACTATTTATCATTTCTATTATGACGGACCAGCTGTCCGTCATAATAGACTTCCTTGTCGGGCAGCATGGAGGCTGCCCCCACTAGCCACCAGGGATCGAGTTACAGGTGAGGGGGAGGGAGGGGGCAGAGAGACAGGGGGAGGGAGGGGGCAGAGAGACAGGGGGAGGAAAGGGGGCAGAGAGACGGGGAGGGAGGGGGCAGAGAGACAGGGGGAGGGAGGGGGCAGAGAGACAGGGGGAGGGAGGGGGCAGAGAGACAGGGGGAGGGAGGGGGCAGAGAGACAGGGGGAGGGAGGGGGCAGAGAGACAGGGGGAGGGAGGGGGCAGAGAGACAGGGGGAGGGAGGGGGCAGAGAGACAGGGGGAGGGGGGGACAGAGCAACAAGGGGAGGGGGGAAGAGACAGAGCAACAAGGGGAGGGAGGGGGGAAGAGACAGGGGGAGGGAGGGGAGCAGAGAGACAAGGGGAGGGAGGGGTGAAGAGACAGAGCAACAGGGGGAGGGAGAGGGCAGAGAGACAAGGGGAGGGAGGGGGCACAGAGTAACAAGGGGAGGGGGGGCAGAGAGAAACAAGTTGGGGAGAGACAGAGGCGAGGGGGGAGTCAAAGGGAGGGGGAGAGAGAGACAACACTAAAGGGGGGGGAGAGAGACAAAGCTGGGGGCAAGGGAAAGAGAGAGGCAGCATTGCCACATAAAAGGAAATAAAAACAAGAAATGCATTTTTTGATATTTTTTAATATCAATAAAAGCAATTTACATGTGAATAAATACAAGTTGAACTTTTTTCCTATAGGGTAGTCTTATATTCAGGCTTTTAGTTTTTTCCTAAAGGAATATCCAAAGTTTGGGGGGTCATCTTATAATCAGGGTCGTCTTATAATTGAGCAAATACGGTATTAGCCATTTGTGTATGAATCGTTCGCAAGTGTCTATGAGGTATTCGGTTTTTGCCTGTTGATGTATCTGATTTAGAGTGCATAGCGGTGTTGAAATCGCCACCCAAAATCAATGTGCCTTCCCTAAAATCTTCAATCTGTTTTTGGATGCGAGCCAGGCATTTGTGTTGGTAAGTTTTAGGGAGATATATATTCACAAGCGTATAAGTGATATGGTCTATGTTCCCCTTCAGAAGAAGATATCTGCCGTCTTCATCAGATTTTTGTTCTCGCAACTGAAATGGGGTGTTTTTGGATATTAAAAACTCCTCTAGATTTAGAGTCAAGTGAGTGACTGAAATGTGATTGAGTATATCGTCCGTCCGTAAATTTTGGTGGGTTGTCCTTTTTAAAATGCGTTTCTTGGACAAAAATGATATCGGCCCTATGCGATCTAAATTCTCTCAGGGCCCTAGCCCTCTTGTGAGGTGAATTTAACCCTTTAGTATTAATTGACATGAATCTGATGGCTTCCATGGTGGATCTTTGTTAAAACTATTTGTCTATCGTCCTCTTTCAATCAGTCAGGTTGGGGGAGGGGGGTGAGAAAAATGGGGGGGGGTGAACACACAGAAAAACAATCAACAATATTTACAAAGACACAAAATATGTCAACTTTGTGGGTAACTGTGCCAGTTGTCGATCCCATCACCGTATTATTTGGTGTATGGGGTTTGCAAGATATCTAGGCACTTAATCCCTGTTGGGGTACGTGGTCTGCCTCAACCGTGTACCGTCTTAACGAGACAAAGATATATCACATATGAATATAATTCACTATCCAGCATTGAAAATGATGTCTACGTAATTAAAATAAGGTGAGGTTTCGCCTAATACCCTCTGCAATAAACCGTGTTATAAATGAGGAACCGTATTGTAAACAGAACATGAATCACAGGGCCATCTATCTCTTCATATTAAGTTGCTCTTGAACCGCATGATGGGGGAGGGGGGGTTTAGGAGGGGGTTAGGGTCTGGGCCAGTCACTCTGTCCCACCGTCAGAATAAGGGGGGAGGGGGGATATATAAGGATTGGGTTCAATCTCCCTTGTCTCTGACTGTGTCCGGCACTAGTCAGGTTCAGTTGGGCATGTAATCTCCTTTGTTATATATTGCCAGGCCTCTATTCGGCCATTCAGTTTCCCCACCCATAGGGTTGTTAGTTATCAACGGGTAGGAAAGTTTTAATATTTCGGTTATCAGCTCTACACCCCTTAGATCCGCTAAACATATATTATCATGTGTTAAATGGATCGTGGGATCTTCAGAGGGCATATGAAAATATCCACCCGTTACAAAATATATTCTGAAATCTCTTACTCCTGCAACCTTCTGGCCCCATTCTCAGGGCGGTCCTCGTAAATTTGACCACAGAATCGCAGAAAATACACTTATACATTACTCATTTTCCGCCCTCTATGGTGGCCACAAGGCTCCTGGGTACCTCCGCTATGGATAAAAACCTTTCAGAAAGGTCCGTCTGTGCTCTTGGGAGTGTATCGCAAAGCTGTGGTCACCAAAAACGTGAGACCGGTATCCATAGTTCAGTACTACACCCGATAGGGAAGAGGGGTGATATAGTGGTAGAAAAACCCATATCCTTGTGCTGTGCTTGTCCATGTCTCAATCCCCGGAGTGTTCAAGTCCATGTAGCTCTGCCGAATGCCGGGGGGGTGGGGGGTGGAGTCCAGAGGCCTCTCAGTTCAATTAGTAGTAATCCGCACCTCATTCCTCCCGGGCCAGGTGTGTAGGCGGGGAGCGTGCTTGTATTCTGTTGATGGTATCCACTCTGGGTCCTCCAACCCCACGCAGTCCTCTGGGTCTATTTCTCTGTGGCTGACGTGTCGACCGCTTCGAGACCAAGGTCCACTAGAAATTGTGGGACCTCTTCATGGGTGTGTATTGTGTATGAAACAGTTCCCACTCGGGCCGATAAATTAAATAGATGTCCCCATCTGTATGCAATGTTATGTTCCCGCAGTTGCATGGTAACTGGTGTGAGGGCTCTCCTTGCCTGCAGTGTCAACCAGGAGAGATCTTGATATAATTACACTTGTTGACCCTCATATAGCCATTGTCTGGAGCTTCTCGCCTTGATGATATTTTTTTTACTGTGGATGTGGCAGATGACATCCTGTGGAGGGCCGTTGTCAGGGCCCCGAGCCGGTAGTGTGCGGTGCGCCAGGTCTATTTCTACAGGATTGTCCTGTCATCAGCCCCAATATATAGTAAAAACCAAAGATTGGGTATCTATATATTGAGGCTGATGTGTACTGTAGTCATTGCAGCCGCCCAGTGATGGGAGTGAGCGCAGGACTTTTCTTTCTGCATTTGTATCCATTTTTGTATTACTCAGCCTTGTTACAATGCAGCCGCCCATCCCATGTGTTCCCTATTAAGGGTTAATAATGTATAGGGGTGTATATAAAAAACACCCCTTTCTGTCTCAATAGAGATTTTTGCCAGAGGCTCAAAGAAGCAAGGTGAATGGTTAGAGTTAGGACCCACCTAGGGGGGTCTGCCTTGACGTTGGCAGGTGGGCTCATCCTCTCATGGCCATTGGAGGTAACTAAAAAACCTCCATTTGTTTAAAAATACATAGGGATAAAGGAGAGAGCGCAGGTAACTTGTTTTTCTTTTATTTGTTAACATGAACTGTGAGGCTAGATCAGGTGAGGCCTAATGTAAGTACTAAATCTAACAGCACCCTTTCATCTTTACCACATCCTCATGCAGCCCCCCATCATGAAGCCTCTGTAGCAGTACCTATTCTGATTGAATGTGTGCTGAATGAGGAGGGTGTCAAACCCTGGGTTGACAGTAATTGACTGCAGTTGTGACAAACTTATAGTTTGTTAGAGCCTTACCATCAATGTACACTTGCAACCCTGGGTGCGGGACTGTAAGAATTGTGTGAGGCAGTGCATAAGACAAGTAGGGGAGTCATGTAATGACAAAATGGATACTTTTAGGCCCTGGTCAGTCTTTGACCCTAATGGCACCAAAGAGATCCCCTAAATGTCTGAAGAACATACAGAAGGCAAGATTGCTATGCAATAAAATCACATAGCGGACAGGTCTACTAGTATCGTGCTGCTTGTAACCCCTGCAGTATCTATGCAAAGCAATCTAAGAAATCCTTGGTTAAGTCAGTGTGACACATAAGCTTGAAGTAAGCTGCTATCGCTGACAGTTTCCCATTTACAGACGGAACATAAATGCTATCCACAAACATCTGTCCAATAAACCACAAGAAGACAGAATTAATCCCATCTACGGACTCTGGGTTACCGGCACTCTGAAGAAACAATCACCATTGCTCCCAAACGTTGTTATACGCAGTACAAGTGGCATGTACCATGGACTGGTGTATTAACATACTCACGTTCCGTCTGCTACTGTTCAAATCTGGGATGGGAGTGGCTTCTCCATCCGCCTCGGGTGCCAGCAGCTGACACCATTGCATTGGAAATGTTCCCCGGATGAGGGACCGCCGTGGTTGCCAGAACTGGAGATGATATTGGAGACTGTGAGAACAGCAGTGGGCTGACCCCCAGTCGAACCTTACCTGCGCTGTTCAGCAGGAGAGGCGTGTGGAGGACACTGGGTGTGAGCTTTGACTCCAGGAACTCCACACCACACTGCATGGTCAGAAACCAGGGTTGATGAGCCAGGACAGCAAGGCTTCAATGGCCTGTGGCCCTGGGGGAACCCAGGCCGCTGGCTGCTATGTTCTCTGGGGCCCCTTTGTAAAGAAGGGGCGACCCCACCGATGACTCATTTTCTGGGGAATGCAATGTGGTGCAAAGCTGCTGTGAGCCTGCATGAAGTCTATTATTAAGACCACGTGACTCTGTGGTTCAATTACATCATTCACAGACCTGCCCTTTGCATAGGACAGGTGGTGAATAAGACAGAAGGTACCCAGTTCCTACTTATGACCAAATTATGAAGTGGAATTGATGCAAATGGAACAGCCAATAGTGCCAAAGTGACCCCTTTCTGCAGCTTGTCATAAACCACCCCAAGGAATTGGACAGCTGGTTTCGGATTGAAGGGCACTTTAAAAGAGAATTTCTTTTGGATGGAATAATGGGAAAAACCCTGAATGCAACAGCCAGACGGAAACGGTCTGGATACCTATCAAGCCAGGGAATCATTGGCTTGACAGCTACAGGAGTCTACCACTTTACCCCAGTTGAGGTGGCAGATCCCCCTTTTCCTTGGCGCTGCCTTTGAAGCACTTAATGAGTGGATGATTGTCGCCGCAACCGGAGCAATTCTGTTTTAATTACTGCCAACATGAGCCACTTTTAGTTTAGAGGCAGTTGGCTTAACAGCACTGCGGCCAGGCGCTATGACCTTCAGCCACAGTGCAATGTCTTTCTGATCTTATTTTATATTTTGCCTGACTGACATATGCTGGAACTGTTCGTCATAACCTAGACAGGGCTGGCCAGAGTAAAAACTAGACATGTGCATTCGTTTTCGGACGAATGCATTTTCGGACGAAAATAGCATTTTCGTCCATTCGTCCGAAAAACGAATAACGAAAATTTTAACTAACAAAATCCGAATGAACGAATGGTTAATAAACGAAAATCATTCGTTCATTCGTCCATTCGTCCATTCGTGCTATTGGCATTCTAAACCGAAATAGAGTCGGTTTACAATACCAATAGCATTGTACTACACATTCCATAAACCGACATGAATGACTTTCGGTTTATGGAATGCATGTAATGCTATTAGCTTCCTATAAACCGAAATTGAGTTCCCATTCATACGAATAGGTCAATTGACCTATTCGTATGAATGGGGACTCTTTCGGTTTATAGACAACCAATAGCAGCATGTATTCTATAAGCCGAAAGTCTTTAAAACAAACGACGTTCGGTTTATAGAATACATGTAATGCTATTGCTGTTCTATAAGCCGAAAGACATTCGGCTTATAGAACAGCAATAGCATTACATGCATTCTATAAACCGAATGTCGTTCGTTTTAAAGACTTTCGGCTTATAGAATACTATTGGCATTCTATAAACCTAACTAGAGTCCCTCCTCATTCATAAGAATTTCTTATGAATGGGGACTCGACTCTAGTTCGGTTTATAGAAAGCCAATAGTATTCTATAAGCCGAAAGTCTTTAAAACGAACGACGTTCGGTTTATAGAATACATGTAATGCTATTGCTAAACTATAAACCGAACGACTTTCGGTTTATAGAATAGCCATAGGATTACATGTAGTACATAAGCCGAAAGTCTATAAACCGAAAGTCGTTCGGTTTATAGGCTGTCGGCATTTAACTATACAGAGACAGAGTCTCCATTCATAAAATTATGAATGGAGACTTTGTCTCCGTGTAGTAAAATGCCGAAAGTCTATAAACCGAACGATCGGTTTATATACTTTCGGCTTATGTAATACATGTAATCCTATGGCTATTCTATAAACCGAAAGTTCGGTTTATAGAATAGCAATAGGAATACATGTATTCCATAAGCCGACAGCCTATAAACCGAACGTTCGGTTTATAGGCTGTGGGCATTTTACTACACGGAGACAAAGTCTCCATTCATAATTTTATGAATGGAGACTCTGTCTCTGTATAGTTAAATGCCGGCTTTTAACTATACGGAGACAAAGTCTCCATTTATAATTTTCTGTCTCCGTATAGTTAAATGCTATTGTATTCTATAAACCGACTCTATTTCGGCTTATAGAATGCAATAGTACTACGAATGGACGAATGAACGAATGATTTTCCTTTATTAACCATTCGTTCATCCGGCTTTAGTTAGCTTAGCATTTTCGTTCTTCGTTTTTCGGGCGAATGGACGAAAATGCAATTTTCGGACGAAAATGCATTCGTCCGAAAACGAATGCACATGTCTAGTATATATTCACATGTAAATTGCTTTTTAAATAAAAAATTATGATATAAAAAAATCTTGTTTTTATTTCCTTTTATGTGACAATGCTGCCTCTCTCTTTCCCTTGCCCCCAGATTTGTCGCTCTCCCCCCCTTAGTGTTGTCTCTCTCTCACCCTCCCTTTGGCTCCCCCCTCGCTCCCCTTGTGTCTGTCTCTTCCCCCTTCCCTCCCCTTGTTTCTCTCTGCCCCCCCCCCCTTGTTATTCTGTCCCCCCCTCACCTGTTTCTTGCTCCCTGGTGGCTAGTGGGGGCAGCCGGGGGATGTATGCACTATACATAATAGACGGAAGTGTCGGGCAGCATGGAGGTTGTCTGCACGATTCGTGCAGACATCCCCCAGCTGCCCGATTCTCCCTGGTGGCTAGCGAGGGAGCGGAGGATGTCTGCGCGATGAGCGAGACCTCTCCTGCTGCCGCCCGGCATGACCGCCGGGACTTCTATGATGAAGCTGGGTACTTCCGGCTTCCTCATAAAAGTCCTGGCTGTCGTTCCGGGCGGCAGCAGGGGAGGTCTTGCTCATCGCGCAGACATCCACCGCTGCCTCGCTAGCCACCAGGGAGAATCGGGCAGCTGGGGGATGTCTGCACGAATCGTGCAGACAACCTCCATGCTGCCCGACACTTCCGTCTATTATGTATAGTGCATACATCCCCCGGCTGCCCCCACTAGCCACCAGGGAGCAAGAAACAGGTGAGGGGGGGACAGAATAACAAGGGGGGGGGGCAGAGAGAAACAAGGGGAGGGAAGGGGGGAAGAGACAGACACAAGGGGAACGAGGGGGGAGCCAAAGGGAGGGTGAGAGAGAGACAACACTAAGGGGGGGAGAGCGACAAATCTGGGGGCAAGGGAAAGAGAGAGGCAGCTTTGTCACATAAAAGGAAATAAAAACAAGATTTTATTTATATCATAATTTTTTATTAAAAAAGCAATTTACATGTGAATATATACTAGACATGTGCATTCGTTTTCGGACGAATGCATTTTCGTCCGAAAATTGCATTTTCGTCCATTCGCCCGAAAAACGAAGAACGAAAATGCTAAGCTAACTAAAGCCGAATGAACGAATGGTTAATAAAGGAAAATCATTCGTTCATTCGTCCATTCATAGTACTATTGCATTCTATAAGCCGAAATAGAGTCGGTTTATAGAATACAATAGCATTTAACTATACGGAGACAGAGTCTCCATTCATAAATTTATGAATGGAGACAAACGTATAGTTAAAAGCCGACAGCCTATAAACCGAACGTTCGGTTTATAGGCTGTGGGCATTTAACTATACGGAGACAGAGTCTCCATTCATAAAATTATAAATGGAGACTTTGTCTCCGTATAGTTAAAAGCCGGTGTTCTGACAAATTTCTGGAGCAAATTCTCCTGCGCAATCGCAGGAGAATTTGCTCACTGCGCATGCGCATAAAGTTACAGCTGATAACTCAGCTGTAACTTTGTGACCACCGTGTATGAGACAGCTGCGCAACCCACCTCCCGCCCCCTCACACCCGCCGCACACCCCTTCCTACCAGATCATCGACCACAGCGATACACAGCGCATGCGCACGCCTATCCAGCCGTTTGTGAATGCGCGCGTCCGTTGTTGTGTTCTTAAGGTGGTAAGTAACACGGGGCGTCGGGACATAAGGGGGCAAGCATCCTGGTGAGGGCTGCCTCATCTTGATGGGATTTGTGATCCTCCTGCTGTATTATTGAATATACCTCAATATCTCCTCTTATCCTAATCCTCTCTTGAGCTCCTCATAAACACTGCGTCTAAATTAAACTTTTTCAAGGGGAGAAGGGAAAATAATTCCACGTACTCCGTGTTACCTGATTTTTTAATTAATTTTTATTTTAACTTCCTGCTCTAGGTGAGCCCCCCACGGGACCCTCAAAACAGACATAAACATCACATCAGGCTTAATCTGATATACCTACGGTATATTTATTTTTCCTTGGCCTTTTTCGGATATGCCCATGGTGGAAACTGTTGGCATTGGCGCCACTGGAGCTACTGAAGGCACAAATGCCCCAGCAACCACTTCACTGACACCGTTGTGATGAGAGCAAGGCCAAGGACTGAAGTGGTTGAAGCGACTGCAGCCACATATGCTCTCTATATTTGTGCAAGGAAGGGGCACCCGCGTGCATAAGGGAACTACTTTCTACTGCCCTGATACTGAGAGAGCATGCTTGCATCTCCCGGGGGCACTGGAAAATGTCTGTGGCCCTATCCTCAGTATTGGAAACCTCCCCCACTGTATTATGTTGCGAGTGAGTTTCAGGATAAGAATGTAAAATAGTAAAAGGGGTAAATAAAGACTCACCACTGGACATGTTCCCTGGAGAAGGGACTGCTGTGGGTGCTGGAACTGGAGATGCTCTTGGAGACTGGGAGAACAGCAGCGGGCTGCTACCCAGTGAACCTTCTCTGCACTGTCCAGCAAGAGGAAGGTAAGCTGCAGCCGCAGCAAGAGAGGAGTGTGGAGGACACTGGGTGTCTGACTGAAGGGAACTCCACACTGCCCTAAAAATCATTCTTGTAGCTGCAGTTCAGAAACAGGGGATAATGAGCCAGGACTGCAAGGTTTAAACGACCTGTGGCACTGGGGGAACCCAGGCTATGCCCTCTGGGGCCCCTCTGTAGAGTAGGGTTGTCTCCAGAGGACTCATTTTCTGGGGAATGCATTGTGGTGCAAGGCTGCTGTGAGCCTTCGTGAAGTCTATTATTGTGACCACGTGACTCCGTGGTAGCACCAAGCTGGAAGACCACGTGGTGTGAACACCCAGGACACGGTGCTGCGCTGCTGTGATGGCAAACAATGGCAGTGATATGCAGGAGAGCACTATTAGTGTGCGACCAGCGGTATAATAAAAAGGTGAGGGGGTAATGACAAGCAGTGACATGCTGGAGAGCACTATTAGTGTGCGACCAGCGGTATAATAAAAAGGTGAGAGGGTAATGACAATCAGTGACATGCTGGAGAGCACTATTAGTGTGCGACCAGCGGTATAATAAAAAGGTGAGAGGGTAATGACAATCAGTGACATGCTCCTATGATTTGCAGGGATGTAATACTAGGAAGCTGGGGCTCCAGAGGAAGTGAAAGGCATGGCTCCCCCTGTATTATTAGTGGGGGCCATCTACCTCCATTTTGCTGAGGACTGGGAGGGGCAGACACTGTCAGAGATACTGCACCAGATGGAGACAGGCAGGCCTTGGGGTCTTATTGCTAGAGGCCTTAATGGGGACAGTGGGTAAAGGGCTGGTACTAGATGGTGTAGGGGTTAATTTAACACCCACCCTGTATTTTAGTCTCCTCCATGGATTGCAGCATCCTGAGCTGAGCCAGAGGAGCTGCCTTGTCACCAGGCAAACTTGCCATAATTTTTTCAAACAGGAAGTTTGTTTGTTATGCTTAACAATATATGCCTCAAGCCCAGACCCTTATTGAGATACTAACCCCCCCTTGCTGTGCCCTTACTGGTCACAGGATATGATAGACAAGGTGTGTTGTAATGACTGACAACCCCTGTCATGATCGCCTTTTATATATTCTTTATTTCAGGCCAATACTTGTATGACAGTCTAAAAACTTAGGTAGAGAATTTAGGAACCATGGACATGGGATTTGTCAAGCCCTGCTAAAGAGTCTTTAGCTTACAGCAAAGTCTACCCGGTTCTCTAAAAACTCAAAATCCACCTTCTACACTACTTTCTCAGCTACATATCTATCTCCCTGGTACAGTGTGTGGTACTGGTAATATTTGAGGGAACATTTTATTGGAAATAGTTTCCTTAAGCTTGCGTGGAGTGCTCTAATGCACCAGCTTCCCCACCAGCTCTATCTAAGATCTGAGTCAGAGCCACGAGTATCAGTAAAGTTACAAATTGAGACTACTTGGGAGAAGGACACACTATTTTTCTTTAAATTTGCTTACTCTAAGGAAGCAAGGGTAAAACAAAAGTTTAGTAGTCGTGTATCCATTTTAATTGTTCTAGGTGCTTTCAGTATAAGGTGTCATATGTTTTGCCAAATGGCTCCCAGGCCCTCAGTGGAGGATGTATGTAAAATTAAATTCCTGCTAGTAGAGCGGGGATTTCATTTTAATCTAAAAAGGTATCTGAGCCAGCTCTTTCATTTTTTACGGGTTACTTGTCCTCCTTTACCTAGGCACTGTAGAGGTAGGATGGGGCTAGGTTTTTATTTTAATTATTTTGGGTCTGAGGGCTTTTAGCCAGACCCATGGAGATGGGAGTGTTTTTTATGACGGTGTGTCCAGACTAAATCTTTTTTTTTTTTCTAATTTTTTTTTCAATAGTTATACATTCAACCTCTTAATAACCTACTTCTCGACACTGATATCACGCAAAAAATGTTAACATCAAGCGTTTGCATTTTCACTTATTCCTCCGCATTCATACACTTTCACACCCCCTTGGTTCTTATGATCTTTTTATCTACTTATTGATTTATTTATTGATTTATCCATTGTGCCCAGATTCCGCAATAATGTTCCATACTCTCTACATTGTTTACATAGAATACCTTTTCCATCTTGGATTGACAATCCAATTGTTCGTATACAATGTCTTGATTTCTTTGTCCCACTGATTTCCAAGGCTATGACCAGTTTACTTGCCAAAAGAACGTGTATTAGTAGTATGCTCTTGTACTGCCTATATTTGTTCATTTCTAGATGGAACAATGTTTGTTTTGGGTCATATAGTATTTCAATGTCCATTATAGCTTTTATCCTATATATAACCTTTCTCCAAAGATCTACAACCATCTCGCATTACCACAAATGTGTATCATTGTACCCTTCCCAGTTTGACATCTCCAGCATTTTTCATCACAATCAAATTATATTTTTTTCAATAATACTGGAGTTAGATTCCAACAGTATAGAAGCTTATAATACAGCTCTAAAAGGTTTAGGGAATGAATTGCTTTTTTTGTAATTTTTATAGCCTGCAACCACTCCTCCTCCTCAATGATTAGTCACAGCTCACTAAATTTAACTACTGTATCAATGGCTTTATAAGATCTCCTACCCCACTTTTTCTTCCATGTTGCTCTAAAGAATTCACCCATTTCTGGATTGTCTTTATGTTGCTGCCCTACAATCTCCCTATTCACGAAGTTCTTCATTCTTCAATATGTAAATATTTCTCTTGGTTGTAGGTCATATTTCTTAATATTTCTCAATCCATCTTCCATCATGATTTGGTCAATTGAGGTTATATCAGTTTTTCTCCGCGCTTTTAAGTTTAAGTCCTGGATGCGCTTTTCCACTATTTCTAGTGGTAAATGTCTGTCTATTCTATATAATGGGATATATTTTTTCTTTATTCTTTTCCACATATATGTGAGGTCTCTATAATGGTTTAGTTATATAATTAGTATAAAACTTAACTTTTAATAATTATTACGGTTAAAGTGACATACGACCAGTGAATATAGTGACAATTATGCAACAAATAGTGGAATTTTAAAAAAATGTTATATGTACAACCCCTATATTGTTATATTAGTGGTTATTTCTCCACCTGTATCTTTAAAAGGGATATGTATCACTGTCTGGTTTAATAGATATAGTTTGATTAACGCCTGGCACGTCATGCACTAAAAAGAGCAAAGAAAACTCTTTCAGTGTTGCTACAATGCCTCTATGTAGACTGGTACATGAGGTAGAGAACCCTGCTCGTAAGCTTACAATCTAGAGGAAATGGGGTCCATGAGACAACTAAGGGATTGAAGTGGTCAGAGGGATTGAAGTTGTGGATGGGAGGCACTAGGTGGGATAAGTCAAAGAGGGAGTGTGTGTTCCAGCTAGGTGGGATCGGCTAGAGGCAAAGTGACTGGTAATCTAGTGGGTTGGGTAGTAAGCCTCTCTAAAGAGATGAGTTTTGAGGGACTTTTTAAAGTTTGAAAAGCAGGGAGAGAGCTGGATGCTCCGGGGAAGAGAGTTCCAGAGAGAGGGGGTAGCTCGGGCAAAATCTTGGAGACGCGAGTGAGAAGTGGTGATGAGATTAGAAGAGAGTGTTAACCCCTTTGAGGAGCGCAAAGGTCGTGCAGGGAGGTAACGGTTAACAAGGGAGGAAATGTACGTGGGAGCAGAGGAGTGGTACTTTGTAGGTTAAAGACAGAATTTTACATTTTATCCTCGAGCAGACGGGAAGCCAGTGGAGGGCGTTGCAGAGAGGAGCCGCCGAATCAGACCGACGTGCAAGAAAGATGAGTCTGGGAGCCGCATTTTGGATAGACTGTAGGGGAGCCAGACGAGCCAGAGGTAGTCCAGTCAGAAGACCGTTACAGTAGTCCAGGCGAGAGATCACAAGCGAGTGCACTAGAATTTTGGCGGTCTCTTCGCTGAGGAACGGGCGAATGCGTTGTTCTTACTATGTCTTACTATGATCATTTAGTAATTAACTGCACATACCTGTATATAAAATCATTGTTAATTAGTATTCATTAGTCAATTGTATTGTTAATTGACTCATACTGGTCTTGTGACCAGAGTGGGTGTGTATATGTATAAGCTCACTGCTTTGCATTTATATACCCACCTTGTAAATTGCACACAGTGCCGAAACCGGTTGGTGATATTTTATGAAGAAATAAACTCACTCAATAACATCTTCATTTTTTTGTTTCAACGCGTGAGAATTATTCCTCTGACCTTACAGAAGTGCTAACTGAAGGTATTTTGCAACAATTGTAAACACCTATTTGTGTTACATTATTGTAACATATTATTGTACTCCTCTGTACCTTTACACTCATAACTTTTTTGAGTGCATCAATTTATATATAAAATTCCAAGTTGGAAATCAAAAAAAATTCTACCATTTCAAACAACTTTGTGGTAGCACCCAATATGTCAAGTACTTTATCTTGACACGTATGCAGTGCAAAATCAAGACATTTTTTGGGCTTGAACATCGCGGTAAGAAAAAGCGGGGGATGTAAATAATCACTAGTGACCTGAAAGACAAATTGACACGTTATAGATGTGTATATATATACATTTATAATGGAACTATTCCTGCTTTGTGAAAAGAAGAGCCCCGTGCATAGTAATTCAGATTGTGCCCTAGAAAGCTAGATAAGGTTTGCGAGTCCAAAAAAAGGACTGCACACCAGACCAAAGGCAACCCAGAGATATAATCTGCAACTAGCTGGGCGATAAAATTACTCCCCCGCCCCGCAAATCACAGCTGCTAAATAGTCGTGCACAAAAAAATCTAATATATAAACATATCTAAAGAGAAGAAAGAAAAATAAATCAATTATACAGCTAACCTAAAGGTTTTGCTTATAGACGCTGGTGATAGATATCAACACTGGGTCTGTCATTCAGCATAAATCAGCCAAATACACCATTTTTGCTCCAAAGACACTATGATATAGTCTCACTATACTGAAAATTCAAAATTTGATATAATTGCCCCTTGGACTACTCAAATACTAAAATCTAATAGATGATAGATTGTCTAAACACCTCTTCAAAGGATTATTGCAATTTAAAGATACAACACTGATATAAGAGAAAAAAAACAGAGGATAAAAGAGATTAGACGCTTAGAAAAAAGGCTGTGCATATAGACGCTGGTGAAAAACATCTACACCAGGTTGGTTGTGAAGCATAAATCAGCCAAAAAAACAACTCTTGATTTTTTTAACTCCAAGACTATAAAACACAATTTCCTAACCTCAAGGAAGGGACCATATAACCCTTAACAACTGAACAAAAATGCCTCCAAAGAAGGATAAAAAAAGAGGACAAAAGAGAAGATAAGGAAAAAAATATAGACAAAAATAAATCTATTAGTATATTCTGCTCACCCAGAACACAGAAACAAAATTCAATATACCAAAGAAGATCATTGGATCCAGGCAGTACCTTGGGAAACCCAATCAACCAGTAAATCCTTACATCCCTCATGGAGAACCTATATGAAACAAATTAAAAAGATCTGGAAACTACCAAACAAGATTTACAAAAAGAAGTCCTGGGAATTGGGAAAAAAGTTAATAAAACAAGAATACTGAATAAAATCCATGAAGATCAACAAGAAATACAAGATAAAAATAAAACACTAGAAACCAAAATAAGACATCTTGAAATAAAAATCAATGATATGGAAAAAAGATCCAGAAGAAAAAATCTACGCTTAAGAGGGATAACAGAAACCATATCAAATATTGAATTGGAAACTTATCTAACATCATTGTTTTCCTCTGTGATCACAAATACTGGGAACATATCCATTTGAAAGATTTCACAGGCTTCCCAAACCTAAACAATTGAAGGAGACTACCCCAAGAGATGTCATCGTCCGTTTTGCAAATTGTCATGAAAAAGATTTGATCATTAGCGAAAAAAGAAAGAATCCAGAGGGAGATGAGCAATACAAGGACATTATATTTCTAGCAGATGTTTCAAAAGTTACAAGACAAGAAAAAAGTAAATTCGGACAGCAGACCACTATTCTTCAACAGAAAAACATTCAATATTACTGGGGATTTCCCACTAGAATAGTGGTTAAGTACGAAGATCAGACTCATACCTTTATGGACCCCCTTACTCAAAATGGACTCATGGAACCTTTAACTTAAAAAATATATATTTGATAAAGAGGGGAAACAGGAAAAACTGAAATTTCCCTAACACTCTCAGTTCTGTTTATTTAGATTAAACCCCGCATACCTTGTGGCTGAGGGACGGGGGGGGGGGGGGGGGGTAGTTTGTACACGAGACACTCAGTAGGGTATTTCAATCAGAACACAATATAATTTAAGGAATAATAAATCACTCAAGAAGATGGGGAAACAAAAGGAAGGGTAAAAAGGGTGTAGAGACTAAACTCAAAAGGGAATATTAAGCAGAATAAGTCACTATAGGTTAATAGGAACATACGTAGAGTAATATACAAGGATACAAAAGACACCAAGGTGGATAGATATAAGAAAAACTTAAATGATAAAGAGGACATAAATAATTTATATAAAGAGAAGAATATAAAAAGATAGAAGAATGCTTCACTTAAACTAATCAAACACTATATACAAAGGAATAAAGAAGGAAGGGGGTTACAGGGGTTTATGGAGATGTTTTTTTTTAATTTCTCTTTTCCGACCAAGTGGAGGGGGGAGAGAGAGGTAGGGAGGGAGAAATGGGGGCATGGGCCGGGACGACACCTTGACACATGCCCCGCCAGGTGGTACTGTGGGGGCCCAGGGAGGGGGGCATGGGCAGCAGTTAGGTCCTCTGCAGATATATAATGAGGAGTTTTGATGAAACAAAGTTGTTTGTTGATAATTTAAAACAATGTCTAAGAGAAATATTAGAAAACAATGTCTTTATATATGTCCAGTTTGTTAATAAATAATGATCAGCGCAGGGGGCTGGAAATAAGGATACCATAAGTCCCTCCCCCATGCCCACCGACCACTTAGAGGGGTCGGTCTGGACATGGGCGATGGCAAAACCTCATCTCCCCCTCCCTGACGTAATAATTAGAGGGTGAACTAAAACACTTCATAATATACTAAATAGAAACTCATGTATTATTTGGGACAGATTCTTTTGATCTAACTCCTCGACAGCACACTCCCAGTTAAAATCTGCAGTAATAGCAGATTGGATTGAAGACTTGATCTCAATCCCTGAAATATATCAGAATACAAAATATTGTTTGTTTTGGATGAATGGGTTTGTCATGAAAATGGTTGGTTGTGCCCCTACTCCCGACGTCCCCCCTAGGATAGTTAAAATTATTAGAGAACGTCTCCAGGGACAGGATAGGGGCAAAATGTGAAAACTATGACACTTAATCTACTATCAATAAATGCCCAGGGCCTTAATTCACCTCAGAAAAGGGGATACTTATATCATACTCTAGAACAAAAAAAATATTGAGATAGAGTTCATACAGGAAACCCTGAAAATATACTTGATTTTAAAATGTTTTTCAATCAAACTTCCAGGAAAAGAAGGAAAAAAAAGAGGAGTAGCAATAATAATATCTAATAAAATTAAATTTGAATACATTCATGAAGAAAAAGACGGAAGTGGTTGATACCTAATATTAATATGTTAGGCTGAATAATGTCACATATACATTGGTTAACATATACGCCCAAATAAGACCCCTGTAAGGTTTTACTGGAAATAGTATAATAAGAGTGGAAAAAATAAAAAAATTGTGTGGCTGACATAAATCTTGAAATGTAAGCCGACAAGTTCTAAAATTGATCTAACAATTAAATCAACTTCAAAAGCATTTCAAAATGTTATGCTCAATAACCAGCTCTACAACATATGGCGAATAAAGCATCCATCAGATAGAGATTACTCATTCTACTCCAAGGTTCACTGCTCGTACTCAAGAATAGACTTGATACTAACAAAAAACATGACTTGGATTATTTTAAATCATCAATCAGGTTGATTCAATCACATGGTCTGACCATGCTCCGATAAGTTATACCATAAAAAATGAATACGGCAATCGAACCAGATTTCGACTGAATGAGTATCTACTGTCATGGGAGCAGGATGTTTTGGAGCTTCAAAAACAGGTGGTGGAATTTTTGGAGATTAATGATAATAAAGAAGTTTCAGACACCATATTATGGTGTACCTTCAAATGCTATATGAGAGGCCTTTTGATTAAACTGGGGAGTGATTTAAATAGAAAAAGAGGAATGCCATTCTCAGATCTATATATAGTTAGCAGAACAAGAAAGTATAAATAAACTTTCTCCCAGTAATAATACACAGGTTAATATAATAAAAATACAAGACCAGATTAAAAAAAACCTCAGAGATAAAATTGAAAAAAAAAAATCATACTTTAAAACAGGAATGGTATCACAGCAACAATAGAGTGAATAAAATGCTTTCTAACAAAATAAAACCTAAAAGAAACAATGAATATATTAAAAAAATATTCAAAAATCTTACTATCCCCAAGACAGATTTCAAAGGCATTCCAAGAATATTACCACTCACTTTATAATATCCAGAACTAATCTATATCCACTCTAGACATTCACAAATTTCTTCAAACATTAAAATTACCAAAAATTAATGACGAAAAACAAATTTCTCTTATAAACTTGGATATTAAAATCAACTCCAAAATTTTAGCAGACCGTTTGAAACAAGTAATTCCTGACATAATACATCACGATCAAGCAGGCTTTATACAAGGAAGAGATTCAGCCGATAATATACGCAAAATTATCAATCTAATTGACCATACAAATAAAAATAAAATACCATCCATAATATTAGCACTAGATGCAGAGAAATTGTTTGATAGGGTGAGCTGGAACTTCCTAGGAGAGGTAATGGAAGAATTTGGAATCATAGGTCTATTTAAACAAAACGCTATGGTATTATATACAACCCCTCAAGCCAAAGTGGTAGGATACGGACTAGACTCTGCATGGTTCGATATTTGTAACGGTACAAGACAGGGATGTCCTTTGTCACCTCTGTTGTACCTGCTAACTATTGAACCTTTAGCCGAAATTATAAGACAAGCAACATAAATTAAGGGTATAAGGATAGGAAAGGATGAATTAAAAATAACACTATTTGCGGACAGCGTCATATTAACATTTTCAGATCCACTAGAATCCACAAAGACAATGATGGAATTAATTAAAATATATGGAAAATACTCTAATTATAAATTAAATATTAATAAAATTCAAGTTATAACTGCTAACATAACTGAAGAGACTATCATCCAACTTGAAAAAAAACTTTGACTGGACCTGGGGAGGAGAGTCGATAGAATATCTTGAAATTAAGCTATATTTGGACTTAAAAGCTATGATCACTGAGAATTACCAATTGCTATCACAATTTAAAGAAAGCCTATTAAAATTAAAAAATTGGAAATCTCAATGCTTGGGCGAATAAATGTTTTAAACTCATACCTCCTCCCAAAACGAATATATCTGTTGAGATCAATTCCATTGAGAGTTCCATATATAATATTAATGGAATATAGGAAACTGATTCTAAACTACATATGGAACGGAAAAAAACCTAGAATATCATGGAAAATATTAATTAAAAGACCACAAAAAGGAGGCCTGTCTGTTCCAAATATAGAACTACTGCATGAGGTATGCATGCTTTTGCATTTTTTGAAATGCAATAGGCAGACCTCACAAAAAACAGCATGGTATAATATAGAAAGAAGTTTCTTTAAAGGATTCGACCCATATAATATCTTTTGGATTGATTTGAAATTTACCAATAAATTATACTTTAATAACCCAATAATAAGCAATATACTAGTTACTCTTACAAAAAGTAAAAAAATAATGGAAATCCCAAAGGGCATCCTACAAACCTCCCCTTTGAATACAATTCCCTGGTATACTGAAAATCCAAATATTAAAAGTTGGGAGAGCTGCGGCATTGTAAAAACTTCACAAATTATTCAAGAAGAGCACATTTTATCATTCCCAGACTTACAATTAAAATACAATTTTCCTCAATCTGAAATATTTTCATATATGAGGATTAGAGATATAATAAAAGATGTGGGAATAATTGAGAAACCAGAAGTAGAAGAATTTATAACATTAGAACATAATACTAAATTAATTACCAATAATAAAGAGCAAAAAAATTTAAAATGGGAAGAAGAAATGGGCTGTAGTTTTTCTCTACAAGAATGGAGAGAAGCAAATATGACAATTAAAAAATGCTCCCATAATTTAACACTATGTGAAACGTATTACAAAATACTCTCAAGATGGTATTTAACACCTATCAAAATAAATAAATTTTCAAAATATACATCTACTTTATGCTGGAGTTGTAAAAAAAAAGAAGGCTGCTCCATGTTCCACATGTGGTGGAATTGTCCTATACTCAAACCTGTCTTAAACCAACTTTTATCCTTAATAAAAAAATATTTGTCCAACCATCCAAAATTTAACCCCGCAAATATTTCTCTTTCATCTAGATATCCCAATTTGTAAAAAAGAAAACAAATATCTATTGATTAATACACTTTTAGCGACTAAACTTTGTATAGCAAAAAAATGGAAAGCAGAAGACCCGATAAAATGGAGACATTATATCCCAGATCGACTACCAACATAATATGGAAGAAGGATTTTACAAATCCAAAAGGCAATATAAAAAATATCAAAACATATGGCAACCATGGGAAGACTATAATAAGAAGATAATAGGTAAATAGAATAAAGGGAAAGAGGAGAACAGAGAGTATAGAGGAAGGAAATCATAGACAATATAAATGATATGTATGATTACTGTCTAGTTTGTATTATCAAGACTCTCTTTATTGAAGAGTCAAGATATGTAACCAGTATTTTATGTATGTCTATGTCTATTGAACTTAATATGTCTAAAATGTGATAAATGTTCAGTAATAAAAAAAAAAACATGCATTACAATTCAGAAGATGCATTTTTGGGCACCACATGGTTCCTTTAAGCAAATCACTGCAATTTACCTCTGCCTATATACATTTTTGTTAAAATTTAACTTTTTTAAAAACCTTTGCTTTGCAGAGCACTGGATGATATCAAAGAAAGCATCAAGGAGCTGCAATTTTATAAGGAAAATGTATTTACAAAGAAAGCAGATGAAAAGAAAAGGAAATTACAAGAAAATGGAGAAGTGATTATCAAGGAGTCTGTGACCAAATAATAATGTGGGTGCAGTGCCATTCAAGAAATAGTGTGTCCCCCAGTGACTATAAAAGGAACACTTTGTGGAGTTAATAGACTATGTTGACATTTTTTACCATTTGGTTTACAAAACATATTTGACATTGTAAAAAAATTAAAAAATAAACGTGCTGAGTGCTTAGTACTCCTATGAAACTGGAATAATGGCTCTGCCTTCACACAAGAATAAATATAAGTATGATGACACATTAACAACAAAGGTTTAGCTTGCATTTGGTGTTATTGAGGACTAGAATTTCTTTATTTTGTAAGAATAAAATTACATTTGTTTAAAGAGGTAGTAACCACCCTGCCCAAATTATATAATTTTTTTTAGTTATTAAAGCCATTTATCATATATCATGTTTGAATTGTACTTCTGTAAAATCCTATTCAAAAATATTCTATAGTTTTCATCAAAAAACAATAACTTGTTTTGTAAAACTGATGCTTCACTGGGGCGGTCCATGGACCATTAGTGCTCTGTGTGTCAATCATGTAAGATGGAATTGATGAAAGTATCTGTGAATGGTATTACAAATTAAAATGTTAACATGTTTGCTAATGTGAACAGTGAGGAAGGATGATGAAGTCAGAGTGTATGTAAATACATATGCAAAAAATATGAAGTATGAAACTCTAGTCGACATTTTAGGGAGACACATGATGTCGCTACTATAGTATATGAAGGATCACAGATCACATTTTAAAGATTTATAGGTAAGTTGTTCCAGCGTATTATACCAGGGTTTAGATCAAATTTTTATTTCTAGGGTTTAATTCCTCTTTTATTGTGATTCCCTTCTTTCATGTACATTGCACCCATACAAGCTTTTTTTTAACCCCTTAGTGACAGATGACATGCCAGTCACGTCACGGCAAAACGAGGACTTCGTGACAGGTGACGTGCCTAGCACGTCATCGACAAAATAGAGCAAAGAAATCGATCAAGAGTCGCTTTCTTTGTTCTTTCATTGTTGCTACAATGCCTCTAGGTAGAGGCATTGTGCAACACTAGTAATATGTGCAGGGGCGCCGTACGATCACCCCACGAGGTGATCGTATCCTTCATATTAAATATGTCGGTGCCGTCTGCACAAACGATCTTAGCAAGCGATCAGCGTTCGCTTCCAAAGATCAAAGGGTGTTGCTGAAATGCCTGGCTATGTAGGCATTCAGCAACACCTTCAAATCGTTGGTGTAATCTTCGTGGTCGCTCTGATGAGCGACCACATCCAGACGATGGAAGGGTGCGCTGCCTGTAAAGATGGCGCTGCCCTTCTGCTGGAACCGGCAACGGAAGTGACGAAATGTCACTTCCGTTGCATCGGGGGGGCGGGGGGGGCTTCACTCGGTATACCCATCAAGGTGCCAATTAGTATGGCAAGTGCTTAGATGAGCACTTGCCATTCGCAGTCAAAGGCAATATTTACAAATATTGCCTTTGACAGTGTTGGATTTGCCTCCCTCTCCTCACTTTTTCTCTCCGCGTTTTGGTGAGGGAAAAAGACAGATCTGTATGTAAAAGTTAGTTTAGTGAAATGTATTATATTTTAATAAACTGTGAGACCCAAAGGCTTTTTTCAAAGCCATTCCCTGTGTTTAACCCCTTCCCTGCCTTTTGATCACTGTGTAAAATAGTGATCTTGCACACCAGCACTTTTTTGCTGTCTGTGCAGTTTTTTTTAGGGGTTAATTTTTTTTACTGTATTTATTACAGAGCTATTAACCACTTCCTTGCCGTGGAACATTGCTTTTGCATTAATCCGGCTTGCAGCAGTACTTACTTTTTTGCTGTCTATATATATATATTTTTTAAACCCGCTAGGGGGTCACGTAAAGTTAACTAATTTTTATTATTATGTCTGAGCGCATGTATAGCGCTGAGGAGGCTTATGCCATCCTCGCCTCAGATTCTGAGGCCACTGACACAGGGTCAGATTTTGACCCTGGTCAGTTTACCGATACATCATCTAGGGCCCCCTGCCACAAGGAGTTGTGAGACTCCGGATGGCAGTGCTACTGAGGAGTAGATAGTGCCTAATTGTTACCGGCCAACTATCCCTCCTTTCACTACTGATGTTACAGGATTTACCCCCCTGCAATTTGTCCAAATTTTTCTGGGGGATGATCTACTGGGGGTGATTGTCTCCCAGTCTAATCTCTATGCCCAGCAGTTCCACGCTGCTCACCCAACTTCATTTTTGGGAAGGCAGCAATGGGCCCCCATTGACGTGCCAGAATTCCACAAATTCTGGGCATTGACAATGTTGATGGGTATTATAAAGAAGCCCTCCATTCACTCCTACTGGAGCACAAGCCCTATCTGCAGTACCCCTATTTATGCCCAGTCTATGGGCAGGCAGCGGTATGAAATGATTCTTCATTTAATACATTTTAATGATAATAGCCTGTGTCACCCTAGAGAGGCTTTGCAGAGGCTTATATACCTAGAAGGAATATATGCGTGGATGAATCTCTGATGATATACAAGCGAAGGTTGAGATTCAAGCAATATATCCCTTCCAAGCGCTCTAGATATGGAGTGAAGGTGTATAAGCTCTGCGAGAGTGGGTACACTCAGGTCTTCCGGGTATATGAGGGAAAAGATAGCCAACCCTCCAGGTTGCCCATAACATCTGGGAGCAAGTGCCAAGATTGAGTGGGACCTTCTCCTACCCGTTATGAACAAGGGGTACCACTTGTATGTTGATCATTTTTATACAAGTGTACCACTTTTTAAGCTGCTTTATTGTTTTGAAACAGTGGCTTGCGGTACTATTCGTTCTAACCGCAATGGGTTCCCACAACATTTGGTACGTACCCGGCTACAAAGGGGGAAGAAGAGCTTCTGGCATTAAAGTTCAGAGACAAAAAGGATGTGTGCATGCTCAGCACCATCCATGATGAGAGGACTGTGGAGGTTTCTGTCCGTGGCAGAACTGAGATCATCAGAAAGCCAGTGTGTATCAGGGCCTATAATAAGAATATGGGTGGAGTCGATCTGTCAGATCAACTCCTACAGCCCTATCTTATTATGAGGAAGACGAAGGCCTGGTATAAGAAGGTCGCAATTTACCTGTTACAAGTTGCGACCTACAATGCTTTTGTGTTGCACAAAACAGCAAACCCCGGAATTAAGCTGTCATTTTTACAGTTCCAGCTTCAGATAATTTCGGGCATATTATACCAAGGTGCACCTGGTCCCTGGGCGGTGATTGGGGGAAACAGACTTGGGGCTACCCATTTTATTTTTAAAATTCCACCGACTGTTAAGAAGCAGAACCCCCAGAAAAGATGCAGAGTTTGTTATAGTAGGGGACAAGGAACTGATACAACTTGTTATTGTCCTGATTGCACTGGGAAGCCAGGACTCTGCATCGGTACCTGCTTCAAAGTGTACCACACAGTTACCCATTTTTAATTTTTTTTAGTCCTCATGTTTGTGCCTTTTATATTTTTAGTTTTTACATGTACTGCTCTAGAGTTTCAAATTTTATAAACACTCTCAATTTCAATCCAAATTACCATGTCTTACAACTGACTCAACCTTCCCAAAAATCCTGGCAAACCTATGTATGGGCCTGGCAGAAAACAAACTGGGGTGTTTTCTTGAAGTAACAGGCTCTCCTAAATCACAGTCAAAATGCAAAGTGTGTGTAAAATATTTGTTTGAAAAATGACCACCACACACTTCCAACAATTGATTTTGCAAACATGGTTGCTTCAAAGACATCAAAACATCCCATATTCAATAAGTTGGGGTGTCAACATTTCAAATATATACACTTTTCTGAAAATAAAAGTAAACTGGGGTATGCAATGGGCCCCAAACTAAAGATAGGCCTATCGGAACAAATACGCAAAATGTCAAACCAAATTACCAAGTTCAATCATTGTGACTGAACCTTAACTGAACTGAAACCTATGCATGGGTGGTATCCCTGAACTCAGGAGATGTTGCAGACCACATATTGGGGTGCTGTTTGGCAGTGACACATACCAAAATCTTAGAATACAAGGGGAGGGGGGCAGAGAGAAACAAGGGGGGGAACAGACAAAGGCGAGGGGGGAGTCAAAGGGAGGGGGAGAGAGACAAAGCTGGGGGCAAGGGAAAGAGAGGCAGCATTGGCACATAAAAGGAAATAAAAACAAGAAATGCATTTTTTGATATAATTTTTTATTAAAAAAGCAATTTACATGTGAATATATACAAGTTGAACTTTTTTCCTATAGGGTAGTCTTATATTCAGGCTTTTAGTTTTTTTCCTAAAGGAATATCCAAAGTTTGGGGGGTCGTCTTATAATCAGGGTCGTCTTATAATCGAGCAAATACAGGGTGATTTGTACTTCACGATATGGAAATACTTTGTTACCAAGTAAGTTAACCTCTTGAAAGCACTGATATAATGCTATGGTGATAAATTGTTCTTGAGGTGAACCATATCCTATGACACGAAAGTATGTTGTCAGTTGAGTTACGGAGTGCATTGAAATACTGTATACTGACAAATGATTTATGAGGTGAATTGCCCTCAAACATGGGCAAGTATTTTATTACTAAGTAAGTTGATTTTTGAATAAGTAAGTTGAAACAAATCACTTGAGAGGTAAAGCATAGTTTAGGCAAGGGAATCACCTTATTGCTGGGTAATGATAGAAAAAAAAGGATTTTTTAAAATTTGTTTATATATATATATATTTTTTTTTTTCCTCTCATAGTGACTAATTATTTAAGAGGTTACCGAAGAGAGAGATCATTGTTAATGATGGAGAACGATTGTATGGTCAGGTGAAGTTATGAAATACAGTTTCTGTAAATTACATGATACAGATGGATTTTGTTGATACTAGAGTCTCCATGTGCAAATACATGTCTTTAAGGCTAACAACATATGTATATTTTACCACCCTTGAGTGTCCATTTACCTTGGGTGGGGCGATCATACGGAATGTTTTTTTTTTCTCTTCCCTCCTCTCCCCTTTGACCACTTGTAGATGAGAGATTAAATTGATTTAGGGCTTGATTCGCCTCAGAAACCCTCCTCCACAATCCCAGATGGATCAGGGAAAAAGTTTCTTCACATGTTGGCCGTTTTGGAGAACCAACATGTTCGATGGGAACTGTGTGTGTGTTTTTTTTTTTTCTTATCTTTCTTCTATTTTTCTTTCTTTGTTTTCTTTCTTTATGGGATGACTGCTGTACAAGTGAGATATTGAATGAGATAGTCCTCCGTTGTCTAGGGGCCGGGGGGTGGTGGTGTTGTGTCGGTCGCTAGCACCAGAGATTTTGGATGCCACTTAGATTGGTTAGGTTAAATGTACAGGGGCTCAATTCCCTGTATAAAAGAGCATACCTGTATAACCTGCTTCTATAGGAAAACATAGATGTAGCCCTTATCCAAGAGTCCCACTGGAAACAGGATAAAAACTGTTGTGGAAATATCGAAAGTACCCCTATGTTTTCCACTCAGCTATGCAACATTAAAAAAAAAGGGAGTGGGTATATTGATTGCTGAGGGAAATAAGTTTGAATATGTTTTTCACAAGTCAGACAAGGAAGGCAGACGAGTGATACTAATATGTTGGATAAATGACCGTGGGACACAATTTATGAACTCCTCAATGGATAGATTGGAAAATATTTCTCAGGGTCTTGCGGTCACAGAGGGCGATTTGAATTGTTTTTAATGGATTTTGATAGAGATAGAAAGGTCACCAGAAAGGGTAAACATGATAACAGGTTGAGACAGAAAGCAGATTTTCTGATTGCATTGGTCGATATAATCTATACGATGTTTGGAGAGTACAACACCCAAATGAGATGGACTTTTCCTTCTTCTCTTTGCCCCTCTCCTCCTATTCGCGAATAGATTTTTTATTTGTGGGGCAGGACCGGCATTGGAACATTGCGGTAGCTCCCGAATCAGTCCCTTAACGTGGTCAGACCACGTTCCAGTATTTCTGGACCTTAAAGATAATCCAAAATACGGTTACCGGACAAGATGGAGACTGAACGAATTCTTACTTAAAATAGAAGAGAGTAGGAATGAACTAAAAAACCAAGCCAAATTATTTCTGGAAGAAAACGACAGGGGGGACTCCTCAGATCTAAACCTTTGGTGCACTATGAAATGCTGCGTAAGGGGCTACCTGATTAAGAGGGGGACTTGGGCAAAGAGAATGACGGGGAAAACACTGTCAGACCTACATATTCAACTGGCCAAATTGGAGAGGGATGACGAGAAACCCAGACAGAGATAGGGAACAGATAATATCTCAGATAAAAAAAGATGTTATAATAAAACTACGAGAAAGAACAGATTACTCACTTAAGAAATTAAGACAGAGATGGTATAGTAGTAACAACGCAATAGGTAAAGATTAACCAATAAATTAAGGGTCCAGAATCAGAGAGATAGAATTAAGAAAATTGTATATAAAGATAAAATATACCTGTCACCAATGGAGATTGGGAAGGCGTTTCAGGAATATTACGGGACGCTTTACAATCTTCCAGAATCCCAACGAAGTGACAAGGAAATCTCAGATTTCTTGGAGAGTCTGCACTTACCTAAGTTGTCAACTGAAAAACTTTTGACATTGAACCTACCATTTACGCAGTACGAAATCTCATTAGTAATCAAAGATCTTCAGCCAGGGAAAGCCCAGGACCAGACGGTTTTACTGCAGAGTTTTACAAAATCCTGAACCCTATCTTAAAATAGAGTATTTAACAGAATAAATTTGAGTACATCATTTCCTAAGGAAATGCTGGAAGCCAGTATATCCCCCATTTCAAAAAGTAGTAAAGATCCAACTATGGTAGAAAATTATCGCCCAATATCGTTAATTAATAAAGATGTTAAGATCTTTTCTAAAATTTTGGCTCGGAGACTTAGTGGAGTTATACTGGACTTGGTCCACGCAGACGCAGGTTTTAAGCAGGGAAGGGTGTTTGGAATCGCGGGTCCCTTCTTGTCGCGAACCCTAGCTCTATATTCCACTCCTAAAGAAAAGGTCTCCGGCCCATCAATCTACTCTGATTTTCTTGATATTAAAAATGGCACGCGTCAGCGCTGTCCTTTAGCACCACCCTTGTATGCCCTGACGATAGAGCCATTAGCTGCTCTCATTCGAAGGACTGAGGAAATCAGTCTCTCTGTCTTCCCTCTGAACGATCAGTCCCAGCAACACTTTTAGCAGTGGAGAAATTCGCTCTATTCTCCAATTATAAGCTAAATATACCTAACAGACAACAGAATGTGATGCTCTAGGGAATATAAGGGAAACCAAAGTGACAGATTCTAGGTATCAAGATCACACATAGAATGGAAAATGTAATTGTGGAGAATTATTCATCTTTATTATCCAAAATAAAAAATATGTTAAACAGATGGAAACGATTGGAGTTCTCCTGGTTTGGACGAATTTGATCAGGAATTTTCTAGATTTATTTGGAATTCTAAAAAACCGAGATTGACAGGCAGGATCCTGAAAAATAGTCTTCGACAGGATGGCCTGGGTTTTACAGATCTAGTTAAATTACAGAAAGCAACTCTACTGTCGCATGCAATGGCATGGAAATTGAAAGGGAAAGATAAACTGGGGTGGATGGATATGGAAAAAACGAGTAATAAGGGACTCAACCCCCTCTTACTACAATGGGTCAACATAGATCATTATAAGAAGTGGAGTGTATCAAGTAGTATAGTGATTGGACTGATAAATAATATACAGAAGCTGAGGAGAACATTGGGCACTGATACATTCTTGACCAATGAAGCCCCAGTAGAAGTAATAGCCCTGCATGTCCAAGATATCAATTTGGTACGTTGGGAAAAAAATAAAGCATGGAGATCTATATAGAGGCAATCCGCTCTTAGCTTTCCCGGAATTACAAGAGAAATTTGATTTACCCATGACAGAACTTTTTTCATATCTTAGAATGAAGGGATTTCTGTCTAAAAGCTTACTTGGGCCATCCGATATCTGGGAACAATTTATAAGTATAATCCCTGGAGGGAAAATAATATCGAAAGTAATGGCATTTTTAACTGAAAGCCTTCCCCCAAAAAAATCCAAAGATCTAAGCAAATGGGAAATGGATTTGGATAGGGAATTTCCTTTAGAGACCTGGTATAAAGCATGGCACGACACAAGAAATGCCACACACTGTATGAATTTACAGGAGCAGTATTTCAAGCTATTTCATCGCTGGTGCCTGGTACCAACCCAACTGTTCAGATTTAAGTTACATCTAATGACCTTTGTTGGAGATGTGGAAGGAGCACAGGCTCTCTTTTCCACATTTGGTGGGAATGCCAATCACTAAATAATTTAAAACAACAAATAACTCAAAAGTGTACAGAGATCTTTGGCTTTCCCATCCAAATATCCTCCCAGATGTTTTTGTACCTCATGGATATACTGAATAACATCAAACACAACAGATTACTTCTAATTCATATATTAATGGCAGCTAAATTGTGTCTGGCTCGCTTATGGCGAAAGACAGATGTACCGACATGGGAAGAAATAAAAATTCAAATTGATATACAGTCCCAGGCAGAAGAATTTTTCTACCAGAGAGATAGATACACCAGAGATAAATATCAAAAGATCTGGCTCCCCTGGATAAATATATCATAGACCCCTGTACACGGTGCTGCAAGAAGATGTTGCAACGGCGCCCCCCCTTCACTGTGCGTCCCCCTGGAGGGGGGCAGCGGAGCACGAATGAATGAATGAATGTATAAATGTTGAGACAATGACCTGTAAGAATCTTTGGTATTTCTGGTAATCTGTCTTTTCTTTCTTCGTTTTTCTCTATCAGTATGGATTTAAGTTGTTGTTTAGGAACTAGGCATATATGGACAGGGAGACATGGTTCAGTAAACTAAAATATATAGAACTAAATAACACCATTAAGACAGTAGTTCATATGGATTAGAAACTGTTAGGTATTAAGAGAGTTGGATCGAGAAAGAGGAGATATAGACAGGAATAATCTGTTTTTTTCCCTTTCCAAGGTTAATATAGAAGAAATAATGCACCTTAGATGTCTTAAGATTTAATCTGGTATTATATAAAATTGACTGTATATATTGTTGATCTATTCTGTGCAAATACATGTTTTTATTTAAAGTTTGTTATGATGAGAGAGCTTCACTGAAAACTATACCCAATAAAGAATTATAAATATCAAAATAATAAAACATCTAACATACCCCCACCCACCCCACCAAGTACTGACCGAGTTTGTCACCACATCTTTAAATGTACAAAATTTCTAGTGACTAACGGACAACTATCGGTGGTTTATATTAAAAGGTTTGAGTGCTATACCAAGAAGAAAATTCAAAAGCTGTTTTAATTTGCTGAACGGATGTCATCATCCAAAATCCCAATATAAGGTTGCCAAGTAGTGGAAAAATTTCTTTGTTCTACCAAACCATCCGAAATAAAAAATAAAGTTTAGTTTTAAACAGGGTAATATTAGGCGGTTCAGGATGGATCCATTGATGCAGAATTGTTTTACGTGCCGCTGCCAACAACATAGGGGTCAGTCTTCTACATTTAGGTCAAGGAGTATCCCCCTCTATTGCCATCTCAGGTGTGATCCTATTTATAGGGCATCCTAGGGGTCTAAAACATTTAATGTATGACCAAAATTTCTGAATAAGGGAGCATGACCAAAAACAATGATACAAATTAAAATCTATGTCATGACATTTGGGGCATCCTGCTGTATCTCATACTACACTTCCATTGACGTCATATAAGCATAGTGTCCTATTTTTAAATGCATATTACTATAAGTGGCTACAGGCAGTAATTGACACAGCTTCACAGATTTGACTATAACAACTGGTTCCATGAATGGCATATGTGTAACCCATGTGTGAATCCCCTTTCTGTTTCGTAGAATGAGTGTGTGACCCTGATGCAAAAATCAATTTATCTGTAGGGTTGTCCCAGTCCAGATCCCCGAGCTGATGTGCAACAGACACTACATAACTTTTAACCTGCAAATAATGAAATATTGTCATTGGAGCGGAAGGATATTTTTTGTTTACAGTCTTCCCACGACAGCTGTATTGGTTGGTGAAGATTAGTAAATGCTCTATTTAAATGAATACCAGATATGGTATCAATTGGTGTCTGTTTAACAGTTTACAGTTTGGTTTACACGGTTACACAATAACAATAGAAGCCAAATGAGCATTACCTCTCAACAACAAATTAATAAGGTATACTGGTCAATCACACAAATATTGGTAAATATCTTGAATGAACAGACAACAGTCTAAAGTTTGATAAAAGTATAAACAAAACTTTACTAGAAAATAAAACAACACAAACACTTTAACATACACTGCTATAAACAATACAATCGGGTAAGAAATCTACTTAGCTCTATTGGTGGAGATTCAGCAGCTTACACAGGATAATTGAATCAGCATACACAAGACAATGAGGGGAGTTCCTTGCTGCATGTTCAATGGATTGTACATGAGACCCTCTAGAGACACCTGGCTTCTTCAGACCCAGTCATGAACCTAACTCCCTCGCTAACTGGTAATCCCTTAGGTAATCTCCCACCCATTATCCACCCACAGAGGTAACCAACCAATACCTGATGGTCATCTCTAGGAGGTGGACAATAGCTGTGGTCACTTGTGGAAGGAAGTGACTCAAAGATTCTCACTTCCTCCCTCAAGCACGTCTCATTGAATATGCGGCAGCCATCTTTATTCACTTGACGTCACAATGCTCACTAAACCCCCTATAGGTTACATTTGTTATCACACATGAATGGGAACACTAAACATTTATTATTGCCCATAATCAATACAATCCACCTGTTGATGCCATTACATAAGTAATAACTATAACTCATAAATTTCCCGGATAGGTCTTACTTTCTTCATAGCTTGCTTTCCCACACACATTACCAAAATTACCAAAAAATACAATGTTACACATATAACAACACCCACTACTAGCCATTGCATCACTTTAACTCCTAGATTACCCATCCACCCAAAAGGTCCACTATCCGGTGGATCCTAGAGCTTCTTCCTGGCATCATTTATCTTTGAAATATCATATGTTATAGCTCCAGAGTTATTGACAATGTATGAGCAGCACTCTGTCCCCACCAGCGCACAAAATCCTCCTTTGGCGGCCAAAACTTAATCTAATGCCAGTCTATTTTGTAATACCACTGCTCTCATTTGTACCTGCTCTTGGGATAGTTTGTTAATAGAATCCACAGTTGCATCTAGGGCTTCATCCACTAGCTTCTTTAAGGCTTCTATGCGGTTTAATGACCAATATACTCCCCAGCCAGGAAATAACACTCCCAAATTAGCTTTATGTTCTCCAATAAATGAACTCCACCTTTTATTTCTAATAATGCCTTCAGGAAAGCTATTTCTACGTCTTATTGCGGGGATGATTGATCCAATGTAACATTCTCTTTCCCATTGACTAGGTAACCACCTATAGCCCCAACTACCACATAGAAAATATACACCTCTAGGAAGGACACTGTAACTGTCATCTGGAGCTCCACTAAAACAAGTGTCCAGGAGTATAGAAATGAAGGGAAAGTTCAGTCTTTTTATAGCACCATGAGGGGTCATACTTATTACTCTTACCACTGGGCTGGAGTCTTTGACAGTCATTGCCCAATGTTGGTCATTACCATAGCCCTTTACCCAGGCAGATGTACAGTTAGAATATCCCATTTTAGTGGCATTGGCTCCATTGTTATAAGAGCTGATACAAATGGCACCTTCCTGGGGGCGGTTTATAATGTTCAATCTGTCCATTGTGGCTTTCCTCCTTCTCAGTACCAGCCAAATGCCGTACTGTTATATTGTTTTAACTCCTCCAATGTCCATGGTACACCAACATATGGGAAACTGCTCTCCTCACTGAACGATATTGCCCCACAAATCCAACACTCTGTGCTGTTCGACACTCTCGAATAACTGACCAATAGGTTCAGGTATGAGTTGGAGGACCAGGGATCCGACTTGTCTATATAACCACCAATCTGTTGGAAGGAAAGAAAACAGGGTGAGTACCTCCTCTTAGCAATACAACTTTAGTATCCCCAGGCCCATCTGACAGTATTTCTCCTCTCTGTTTTGCCTGTTCACCTGCTCGTGGTATCACCCATACTTTGGAACCTGTCTGTAAGGTATTGCTTTCTTCCCATGTCACTAATACTTTCTGTAGGATCCAAATGGATACCACACCAAGTATAGTGTGTGATAAAATCTGGCCTGGACCCCCCCCCTGGTCAAAGGGATTTCAAACAGATCTGATGACACTTTTACCGTCCCTGTCAACCAGTCATCGTCCTTTAGCTCCTCTGTCAGGGTGAAGGTCACTTCTGTCCCTTATTGTAACACCCCACCCATGGGAAGGATGTATGTCACCCATTCGCCACCCTGTACTATTTCAACTAGTTGCTGATTGACCACTTTAAATTTGTTTTTTCCCACCAGTTGGAGGAAAGATCCCTTGAACTTTAATCGGAATGTCACTGTTGGTGTCTCTACCTGTCCAGTCAATCTTTCATAAGGTGAGAACTGTCCTATTGGTCTACTATTTAGAATCATAACTGCCTGTGTGATCACCCGATCCCACCCCCTCAATGTCCGACTTGGGGATAGCTTTCAAATTTGTTCTTTTAGAAGCCCATTGCACCTTTCAATCAACCCTGAAGCTTGAGGATTATAGGGGATGTGGAAGATCCACTTAATCCCTGAGTCATTTGCTCACTGCTGGACGAGCTGTCCAGTGAAGTGGGTTCCGTTGTCTGTCTGTATCTCTGATGGCAGTCCAAATGCAATCACAAGAGTCTGTAGCATATGAAGTGTGGATGCTTGGTTTGCATGCTTGCAGGGTAATACTCTTAGTATTCCAGAAAAGGTATCAACAGCAGTACAGCAATACAGCAGCCCCCCTCTTCCTTTAGGCATGGGACCAATGTAGTCCATCTGCCAGATCTGTCCAGCTGTGGTTCCTTTGTTTAAATGTCCACGGGCTTGCTTCGTGAGAGGCCACTTCTTAACCTCATTGCAGGTCTCACATATTTCTTGTGCTTGAACAATCATCTCAAGAGTTATTGGTAGTCCTCGGGTGCGCGCCCACTCTAGAGTTGCTGAATTTCCTCTATGCCCCGCGGTCTCATGGGCCCAGTCTGCCATTCTTATAATCGAGGTCGTCTTATAATCTGACCTCAAATTGAGGTCAGACTATAAGACATGGATCCAGGTCCCCGCAGAGCTGAGGGGACCTGGATCCCCCTCTCTAACAGCAGGGGAATGTCTGCGTGATGAGCGCAGACTCCCCCTGCTGCTGCCCGGCACAACCGCCGGGACTTCTATGATGAAGCCGGGTACTTCCGGCTTCATCATAAAAGTCCCGGCAGTCGTGCCGGGCGGCAGCAGGGGAGGTCTGCGCTCATCGCGCAGACATCCTCCGCTGCCCCGCTAGCCACCAGGAGAATCGGGCAGCTGGGGGATGTCTGCACGATATGTGCAGACATCCTCCATGCTGCCCGACACTTCCATCTATTATGACGGACCAGCTGTCCGTCATAATAGACGGAGGTGTCGGGCAGCATGGAGGATGTCTGCACGTATCGTGCAGACATCCCCCGGCTGCCCCCACTAGCCACCAGGGATCAAGAAACAGGTGAGGGGGAGGGAGGGGGGGCAGAGAAACGAGGGGGAGGGAGGGGGTAGAAAGATAAGGGGGGGGGACAGAGAAACGAGGGGAGGGGGGAAGAGCAACAAGGGGAGGGAGGGGGGAAGAGACAGACAAGGGGAGCATGGGGGGAGACAAAGGGTGGGGGAGAGAGACAAAGCTGGGGGCAAGGGAAAGAGAGAGGCAGCATTGGCAATTTGGCCCATAAATGGAAATAAAAACAAGAAATGCATTTTTTTATATCATAATTTTTTATTAAAAAAGCAATTTACATGTGAATATATACAAGTTGAACTTTTTTCCTATAGGGTAGTCTTATATTCAGGCTTTTAGTTTTTTTTCCTAAAGGAATATCCAAAGTTTAGGAAGTCGTCTTATATTCAGGGTCGTCTTATAATCGAGCAAATACGGTAATCTTGAATGGGCTGTTTGCCAAATCTTTTTCCATAGATCTTCTCCTCCCCATTCTGGCTTGCCGTGTATTAGCCACCTGTTGTTTCTCCAGGTAGGCATCCATGTAACACAGGCCTTGTACACAGCCCAGCTATCGGTATAGATAAAAAGCTCTGGATCTGTGGTTTCTTCCATCAGTACAATCATGGTAGTCAATTCAGCATACTGACTTGATCCACCAATTCCCTTCTCTTGAATCACGATTTGTTGCTGAGGGTTGTAGGCTACTGCAGTCCAATGCCTTTGTCTTCGCTCGGTTGCCATAGTCCCCATGAAGCCACGTTGTCGTTCACCATCACATCCAATCTGAATGGAGCTTCAATTCGAACCGGTCCTAAACCCTGATGCTGTAACACTGCTTCCTTTGCTGCTTGGAATGCTGTAGCTTGATCAATTCCCCAAACAAATGCAGATTTCTTCCTGGTAACATTGTATATGGGGCGTAGCAGCAATCCTAGATGGGGTATAAAGGCTCTCCAGTAACCCAATGCACCCAAAATAAATTGGGCTTCTTTCAATGTCTTAGGTTCTGGAGAATTCTGGATCATATCCAGCACAGGCTGAGGTATCTTCCGGACAGGCCCGGACCACATCATTCCTAGGAATTGAACTTCTTGGGCTGGACCTTGAATCTTTTCTTTATTTATTGCCCATCCCCGTCCGGTCATGTAATTCACTAGAACGGGTAATGCTGCTGTCACTTCCTCTTTAGATCCAGAGATCATGATGTCATCAATGTAGTGAAATGCTGGAAGCTGTTGAGTGAGGTGGCTTAAATATCGAGCAACTAGTCCATGGCAAATCGTAGGGGAGTGTACATATCCCTGGGGTACAACTTGGAAGGTATACTTGTGTCCTTCCCAAGTGAAGGCAAATTGATCTTGCGACTCAGGTGCAATAGGAATTTAAAAGAACACATTTGCTAGGTCTATTACCGCGTGCCACTCCCCGGCCTGTTTGGCAATATTTCCCACAGTGGTGATGATATCAGGGACGGCAGCACTCAATGGTGGTGCTACCTTGTTGAGTCCCCGGTAATCCACTGTCACCCGCCATGAGCCATCCGGTTTCTTTACAGGAAATACAGGAGAATTAAATGGACTGATTGCGGGTCGAACTACACCTGATTGCAAGAGCTTTGTGATAGTCTCGCTAATTTCTTGATGCCCCCCAGGCAACCGGTATTGCTTTAGCCTTACCGGATTGCTTGGGGGAGGAATAATCACAGGTGTCCAATTTGCATTCCCCCGCACAATGTCCTTTACCGGTCTGAGATAGTATGGCTTGTGAGGGAAAAAAACACCCCTCACTGTGTCTCAATACTCTGCCCTAGTAACACATCTATTCCCAAGATATTGTCTGGCAATTCTGAAATCAACACTTTAGCATTGAAGCATGGTCCTTTGTTAATGGACATAGCTACAACAATTTGCACTGCTTTGGTAATTCTACCTCCTAAACCTTCTATTCTCACACAGGGTCCTGATAGCTTTGATGGATTACCATGCAGTACTGTGACTTCTGCTCCTGTGTCAACTAAAGCTAAAATCTTTGTTGGTCCTGGTCTTGTCCCCCACCAAACAGTCAGAGGTACATGAGGGCGTCGGTCCCCGGCGGTTAAAGGGGACACATGCACCGCCGGAGGCCCACCATTCTCTCATTGCATTTTAGAATTTTCCCAACAAATCAAATCCTGTGTCATCAGATCTTTTAAGGGGTACAAGGATCTGACTTTACCATCACTCTCTGGCAGTGTTAGTTATTGTTTGGATGTTGTATGAGAGTATGTCATTTCACCATATTGCGCTGGGACGAGTGAGGACATGTGTGGGTATATTTGTGGGGGAATGTTTTCTGGGGCGGAAGACGAGGGCGGGGGCACAGCATAAGGGACACAATCTTGGAATAGGGGTGTGAGCAGAGGAGGTGTGGCTGTAGGTATGAGAGGAGTAGCTTGTAAATAACTAGGGGGAGGAGACTTGGGAATATATGGTGCAGAGGGTGTGGTTTTGTCTGCCTGATCCTTGCATGCCAAATGCACCTGAACCTTTTTATTAGACCTTTTTTCAACCTCCAATCATTTTTTAAACATGGCAGATGTTGAAATTCCATCAATTTGTTCTTCAGGTACACCAGCATCAACCAAATCGTTCCACATTTGTCCACGTGTTACTCTGTGCCTTGTTTTACTCCTAAACTTTCCCTGCTTCTCCCCTTCTGGGCCCAACTTGTCCTCCCTTGCTCTGTTAGCAGCAAACACACCTTTCCTCGATTTAGATTCTGGCTCTAATTCACCAATTTCAGCTAAATATGTGGTCAGCTGGTGTACCTTTCCACCATTCCCCAAACTGCCCAGCAAAGACAATAAAGATGCCTTTATGTCCTGAGGTGCATTTTTAAAAAACCAACACTGCATGCTGGCCCTGAATTCCTCCATGTCTGGGCCTTCCCAATTATCCTTGTTTAAAACTGCCACACAACCCATAACTGTAATGCGGGTAATAGCATCACTCAATTTTGACCAGGGGGAAATGGGCTCAATGTCACTGTTAGATGGAAATGCTACAAGTATGGCATGGCGCACCATATCAAATAATGAAAAATTACCTCCAATCTCCATCACCCTCCTTAATACCTGCATGAGCTGTGGATGCACGGTTAACTGTCACATACTTAGTGCTTCTCTTGCATTTAACAGTATACTATCAGCTCCTCCATCCCAAATGTGCAATAACCACACACCCAAATTCTCGCTAACCTGCTGCTGATAGACCTTTGCGAGCTCCATGAGCTCAGTTTGCGTGTAACTCTTTACTACTTCATTCATCTCATCATGTGTACCATCTCTCAAACCATGCTGCCTATCTTGGTCACAGTGTAGTCTCCTTTTCCGCTGCTGTGTAATAATAGGACGGGCTTGTTGCCTGTCCACATCATTATCATCATCAGAAAAGGACACAAATTCCTCATCAGATGACTCCAGGGTTGCTTTAGGATCCCATGTGGGGTCTGCAATCATTGACCGTACCTTGCTTACAGGCACCGGTTTTCTACCTTTTTGTGACATCCTGCGGTTAATGTTGTTTACCACTAGATTGGTACATTTTTCTTCTAGGGCATTCACATGGCATGCATTACTGTGTATACATTCTTTAGTCATAACTAACAAGTCTTTTACATCCTGCAACTCTTTCTCGAGTGCTTCATTTCTCTGCACCTCGCGGCTAAGGGCCTGCACAACTATCCACCCTGTGGTGGCAGCGGCTTTCCGCTCCTTTTTAGAGTATACTCCCAGGTCTTACCGTAATGCCTGCGTACCAAGTTCAGTACCAGCATCAGGATAGACTGGAGCTGCATATTTTATCAGTTCCTCAGCAATGGGTTTCCAGCTTGCTAAACTGGCCCACAATGGAATTGTCCCATACTTAGACACCTCCTTCACTCCTGCTCTATTACTTTTTCTAAACAGAGTAATCATCTCTACTCTCAGGGGGAACACAAAAATGCAATATACAAATCAAAGACAGTACTTGTTAACTCTATCTCTTGGTACAGTGCCACGTGACTGTGCTAAATGCTTATTCACTATACAGTAGTTGTACACAGTTCAGAGGTTGTTAAATACCTTGTGTAGGGGCACTATAAACACATATACATAACACAATAGTTCACTCAATTATTTTATATTTAGTGATTGTGCAGTATCCTGCCTACTACGCCAGTTGTATTGGTTGGTGAAGATTAATTAATGCTCTATTTAAATTAAAACCAGATATGGTATCAATTGGTGTCTGTTTAACAGTTTACAGTTTGGTTTCCACGGTTACACAATAACAATAGAAGCCAAATGAGCATTACCTCAACAACAAATTAATATGGTATACTGGTCAATCACACAAATATTGGTAAATATCTTGAATGAACAGACAAAAGTCTAAAGTTTGATAAAAGTATAAACAAAACTTTACTGGAAATAAAACAACACAAACACTTTAACATACACTGCTATAAACAATATAATCAGGTAAGAAATAAACTTAGCTCTATTGGTGGAAATTCAGCATATTGGTGGAGATTCAGCAGCTTACACAGGATAATTGAATCAGCAAACACAAGACAATGAGGGGAGTTCCTTCCTGCATGTTCAATGGATTGTACATGAGACCCTCTAGAGACATCTGGCTTCTTCAGACCCAGTCATGTAACTAACTCCCTAGCTAACTGGTAATCCCTTAGGTAACCGACCACCCATTATCTACCCACAGAGGTAACCAACCAATACCTGATGGTCATCTCTAGGAGGTGGACAATACCTGTGGTCCCTTGTGGAAGGAAGTGACTCAAAGATTCTCACTTCCTCCCTCAAGCACATGTCTCACTGAATATGCGGCAGCCATCTTTATTCACTCGACGTCACAATGCTCACTAAACCCCCCTATAGTTTACATTTGTTATCACGCATGAATGGGAACACTAAACATTTATTATTCCCCATAATCAATACAACAGGGCAGACACTTCCAATGAAGACAACAAATGGCCTATTCTACATTTACCAGACTGCTCCCAAAGATGAAAAACGTCTGCCCTCCATGGGGATTTCCTACCAAGGGTAGCAAGAGAGAACATTTCCACTGCAGACCCATTTTATTCTCAATGTTTTCCATGCCTTTAATAAATTATAAATCAACGATATCCCCTGGATGTCATCTGGGATCTGTAGGTAGGAAGTTTGCATTAAGGTCCAGGTGTGATTTAAACCTTTTTAGTTTAGCTAAACCTATCCTTGGCTGCTTTCCACCCCATATGAAACCAGAGAATCCAGAATGTATTTGTTTAATATCTGAATTTGTGAGCAAGATAGGTTAAACTTTTAGGTAATATAACAATTTGGGAAAACTAATAATTTTCAATAAAGCAATTATGTTGAAAAGGTCAAATATAAGGAAGTCCAAGACTTTAATTCCTTTAACTGTGGTTTTAGCCGGGTGTATATTAATCAGGTTTAATTGGTAAGGGAACTTTGGCAGTTTAATTCCCAGGTAATTAATGTAAGTTGGAGCCCAATATATATTCAGTAACTGCAAACCCGGAGGTTGCGTTGAAGCACTCTGAAATAGGCCCTCAGATTTCTTAACATTGATTCGAAAGCTCGTAAACGAGCCCCATCTAACTATTAGGTTCAAAATCTTGGGCAAAACGAAGGAGGGGTTGGTTATAAATCGGAGTAAGTCATCCGCAAAATGGCTAATTTGATTACCTTTGAGCCTATTCCACTCCTTGAAATTGTTGCTCCTGATATAACGCCCAGATGATAGGATCCAGACAGATGTTAAAAGAGCAATGGTGATAGAGGGCAATCCTGATGAACACCTCTGAACATTTTTACCTCACCCGAGTCAAGACCATTTACACATATTTTGGTAGTGGGAAAATTATACAGCTTCCGTATCAAACCTACAAATTGGGGACCAAAGTACTTAAATTTCAAAATTCTGATCAAATGGGGCCACGCCACCCTATCAAAAGTGCCCTCCGCATCAAGACTCAACAACGCCCTACTATCAGCACTGACCAACAGTCGCCGTAAATGCGTGACTGCCAACGCTGTCAGAATGCCCACCACTGAGTGCTTACCGCATATAAAACCTCTTTGTGATTTGTGTAAACCAATAAAATAATTAAACCTTTGTGCAATGATAGATAAACTTTAATATCCTGGTTCAAAAGTGTTATGGGTCCATAAGATAAAATTAGGCTGGGGTCTTTATTAGGTTTCGGAACCAAGATCGTACAGGCCATAATTAAACTGTCAAGTGAGATGTCTCTGTGGAATATACCATTATACAAATCTCTCCGATAAGCTGGCAAATGGTCAGAAAGGACCATCAGGGCCAGGAGATTAATTATTATTACGTTTTTCAATAATCGATTGGATTTCAATCACAGTGATGGGTGCATTAAGACTTTGTCTTTGGGATTCGCTCAGTCTCTCTAGACCTACAGTTTGTAACAGTTCTATACCCACATCAACATTATCAGAATCTGCTCTAAATAAGGCGGCAAAATACTTCTCAAATTAATTACATAGAGCTATTGGATCTGTAAGCAATTGATTTTGGTCAGACCTGAAATGGGGTATGCTTGTTGGAATTCTTTTGGGGAGTTTTTTTGCCATTGACGCCAGCCGTTTCCCTGACTTGTTTCCCCATCTAAAAAACTTGTTTCTGGTATATTTCACCTGAACTTGCGCACGTTGTTGTAGGAACGTGTCCAATAACTGTTTAGTCTGAGTATACACAAGTTTAAGATCAGATATCTGGTGATTCTGGGATCTGTCAAATGCCTTAGTCATATTCCCATATAAGGGATTGTATTTATCAGTCCACTTTTTTGGTGTCCCACCACATACGAGATCAAATGCCCTCTCAACACAACTGTTGTCGTTTCCCAGAACAACAGTTGGGTGTCAATGTGTGCATTGTTATCATCTACATAATTATGCCAGGTGGTTTCTGTCACGGGAGGGCTACTAGATGGGTAGCTCCTACCGGAATCAGTTCCAATAAATCACTCCTCAGGTCCGGTAAATATCCAATAGCCAAACGGGGCTATGATCAATGCTTCCGTGCAAGCAATTCCCCCAACATAGCAGACGAGACTGGTCGTGTTGGGAAAACAAGAAGAACTGTTTATTGACTCAAAACACAGGACATATATACAGGAAAACATCTTGATAACATAAGTTGAACAAAATAACTTTTTCACACCTACACAATAGGACAGTAGCTGGCAGCCAATCAGATGAAAGGTAGGATTAGTAGCAACCAATCCCCAGCAGGGGGCGTGCCCACAGATCAGCACATATATTCAAATTGAGCATTTAACTAAGCATCCAATCAGAACAGTGCCTACACTGGGGGCTTGGTCTGAGTGACCAATAGGAAAACGCCTACCTTTTGAAGAAGAGAATGAGCTCAGCAGCCAGGATACACCTTTATTGTGAAGTGGCTGCTGAAGCTACATTCCTGGGGAAAGGGTACAAGGGATTAGGCTCTTTAACAGGGCACCATACATGTAAAACAAACAATTAGAACAGGGGAAAATAACATGGGCACTGAGGAACGGAAAAACATGGTTGTCTGGAGGGGTGCTACCGTGACATTTCTCCCCCTTTCAAAGAGAGCCAGCTCGGGGTTGTCCACACGGATAAGCCTGAAGGTGGCGAGGAAAACACTGGGTGTGGTGTTGACTCACACGTCTTCTTGCCGTTATAAGCCCTCTGCATTTTTATTGTCCTTTCGCGGACGGTATTGCACTGTAACTTTAAATTGTTGAAGGGATAGGCTCCACCGCAATAGTCTACCATTGTCGACGGACACTGTAGCGGGCAGATGGATTCCTGCTGTACTCCGGTTAGACGGAGAAAGCAGTGTGCTTGGGGCCAGTGATTTTAGTTCTCCTAGGAGTTTCTGGCTTTGCAACAGACAAGGTCCATAGTCTCTCGGCAGGTGGCTAGCCCCTTGTGCCCGCCAGGGGTAAGAGTCACGGTGGGTACTGTGACATTTCTCCATTTTTCTAAGGACCCCAGACGGGGTTACTCCACAGTCAGTCTCTTGAGGTTTCTCCACATATTCACAGAAGTGACAGTCCCCACCTTCTGTCTGTTCACTCACCCAGCCAACCTCTGTATCTCCCGGAACAGGTATCTGCCGCTGGGAGAAGAACCAATAATGCCTTCTCCCGGATGTTTTTTCAGCCGCTGGGGAGAATGCAGGGTAGCAGGGGTAAAAAAGCTGCTTGTTATGGAAATGTCTTGGTTAGGTCCTTGGACCATTGGTGCCAGCGCATCTGCTGGTGTAATGTCCTCCGCAAAAGGCAACGTTTTCTGGCCATACACAACCAAATGATGCAACAATCCTGTTTCTACCCTGCCAGGTTGCAATTGATCTGGGCAGTATTCACAGGATTCCAGGGACCCAGGTGTGGAGACCGATGTCACATCCACCCCTCCTGGGTCATTTTTAAAGGGTACAGGGGTTAAATGCAGGGGACTTTGTGGGAAGAGGTAAAGTATGCTCTGCCCAGATGCAGGCGCTTCTGCCTGGTACAAAAACTCACGAAGCAGCAGGGGTGGACAGAGGCCAGCAGCACTCTGCCCCATTGCACGCTCTTCTGCTGGGGCATAGGGAGGGGACAATCCAAGGACGTTGTTCCAATAAGGCTCCTTGAACCCAGGTGGAGGTGGATACTCTGCTCTGATGCCAGCAACTTAGTTGCAGCCTCCAGAGTGGGAAAGGGACACAACTCTTGTGTCACAGGAAGGGTTAGGCAGGGACCTGTGAGGCTCTGCTCTGCAAGTAGTGCCTCTGCTGGTGTGGTAGGTAGGGGCGGGGAGAGGAAGTCCGGGTCAGTCACGGGGAACAGTGCCAGTGGTTCGGCTGGGCATTCAAGACTGGACAAGGATAACAGTTCCGGGAACATAGCTTCAGTTGTGGCACCCACAGGGGAAAGGAGGCACAGTTCTGGGGTCTGGGGTAGGAGCGGGCCGAAGCCAGTGGCAATATGCCCAGATGCCAGCTCTTCCGCTGGTTCATCCACAGTAAAAAAGGGACACAGTTCTGGGGTCAGGGTTAGGCAGCCCAGGTCCCTATGCTCAGCTTCCAGTGGTTTAACTGGAATATCTGGCCGGGAGGGGATGGGGGTGTGCTGGGACATTGGGACAGGGAATAGGCAACAATTCTGGGTACTCACAGTCAAGGGGTTGGGAACCGGGTGTGGAGACAACTGTCTCATCCACCCCTCCCGGGTAAAACTTCACAGAGCTTAACTCTGCTAAATCCACATTATCGGGGCCCAGTTGCACGAGGTTCAGCAGCTTGGCAAATGACTTTTCCAGCTCCCACTCTTGGTGAACCAGATAGTCCAAGTCTGCATCCAACGCTGCAACATCATATTCCCGCCCCTCACGGATCTCATTTTTCCGCTCCTGTTCAGAGCTACCGAAAGTGTACTCCTCTTGGTAACTTTCCAACATTACTCCAGGGCCGCCGAAGCCAAAGCCCTCTGGGGGATCATCTGAATCTCCCAGCTCTGGGTGCATCTGGGTTGCTTGCCACTGTAGTGCCCGGTATCCTTCATCCAGGACCAGCTCAGCATCAACAAGCTCTGCCAGATCCGCCACCCACTTTTCTTGGGGTTGTACACCCAGATATTGTATCCAAAGGTCCATCTGGAGCTTGTACCTCTCCTCGGTACTTGGGATGTACCTTCCCCCGCAGTACTGATCCCATCTGATGGCTTCCCACCAGAGCTCCCGGCGGTTACAATCCCTCCTGAACAGCACCAAAGCAGCCAGCTCAGCCTCTCTCTCTCTCTCGGCTTCCTGCATTATTCGATCCACCAACTCGAAGGGAGGGTTTGGCCCATACACAGCCAGACGTTCCCTTACCCTCTGGGAGATCACATCTTTCACCTCTGGGAATGATGAAGATGCCAATGGACTGATGAGCTTGCACTTTCCGGCCATGGTGCTGCTGTACCACCCTGGTACTCCTTGGACTACTGTCAGGCTTTGCACACAGGATAATACACACGATAATCCACCGGACCAGTGTTGGGAGGAGAGATCCCACTTCTTACACCAGTGTCACGGGAGGGCTACTAGATGGGTAGACGGAATCAGTTCCACAAAATCACTCCTCAGGTCCGGTAAATATCCAATAGCCAAACGGGGCTATGATCAATGCTTCCCTGCAAGCAATTCCCCCAACATAGCAGACGAGACTGGTCGTGTTGGGAAAACAAGAAGAACTGTTTATTGACTCAAAACACAGGACATATATACAGGAAAACATCTTGATAACATAAGTTGAACAAAATAACTTTTTCACACCTACACAAAAGGACAGTAGCTGGCAGCCAATCAGATGAAAGGTAGGATTAGTAGCAACCAATCCCCAGAAGGGGGTGTGCCCACAGATCAGCAAATATATTCAAATTGAGCATTTAACTAAGCATCCAATCAGAACAGTGCCTACACTGGGGGCTTGGTCTGAGTGACCAATAGGAAAACCGCCTACCTTTTGAAGAAGAGAATGAGCTCAGCAGCCAGGATAAACCTTTATTGTGAAGTGGCTGCTGAAGCTACATTCCTGGGGAAAGGGTACAAAGGATTAGGCTCTTTAACAGGGCACCATACATGTAAAACACACAGTTAGAACAGGGGAAAATAACATGGGCACTGAGGAACGGAAAAACATGGTTGTCTGGAGGGGTGCTACCGTGACAGTTTCCATAAAAGATTTAAAATCCTTGTTCTTAGAATATTGGGTAGGGAATATCCAGTATTTAGTGTAGGGCCGCTCTGGTAGAAGAGACAAGCGTAGCCCAATGGGGGCATGATCTGATATATGGATTTTAGTCTCCATAACCGTAGATAGCAGTTGCAGAGAAATAAGGAAATAACCAATTCTGGTAAGGGTATTATGCACTCCAGATAAAAAGGTGAACTCTCTCCCCATGGGGTACATAGTATGCCAAGGGTCAAGTAGCTGCAGATTGTGAGGGGATTGATACCTTCAAAGGGGGAGTGTGAGTGTTACGTTGTCATTCCCTGTCTGTCCTGGTCCCTATTTTGTGTCACATTAAAGTCACCCCTAGTACTAATCTAGAATGAGAGAAGTCAGTTAAGTTTGTATATTTTATTTAAAAAATTGATCATTAGGCGCATAAACATTCAACAACACTAAACGTTCATCATGCACCGAAATATCAATTAAAATAAATCTACCCTCAGGGTCGATAATTTTCTTAATCTTAATCTTCTCACATAATGAAGGGTTTTAATTAACACTATGGCTACCCCCCTGTTTTTTGGTGAGATAGGGTGCCACAATACATTCTTGTATCCATGTGTCCCTCAAAGCACACTCCTCACCAACTTTCCAGTGTGTTTCCTGAAGTAAAACAATATGGGCTCTAAACTTTTTAAGCTTGGTATTAACCATTCTACGTTTAACTGGACAATTCAAACCAGTGGCGTCCCGCGGAGGGTGCGGACCGCACCGGGTGACACCTCCAGCGGTGGTGACCCTCGTGCTGCCGGCATTCCCCCGCACTGCATTGCGCTGCTTAACTTTTTTTTTTTTCTGGTAGCCTTATCTGCTGGATTCGGCCACCGGAAAAAAGAAAAAAAAATCACCGCAACTGGATGTGACGTTATGTCACATCCGGTGACTGTGTTTCCCTCCTCCGTGCAGGAGGGAACACTGCACGGAGACATCCGGCCGGAACACGGAGCAGCAGCCAGGCGATAAGTACTGGGGAAGGGGGGAGGAGGGAGTAATAACGAGCATGGGAACTACTGGCGTCCTAATGGACAAATTGGCTGGGGCTTCTGAATGGCACAATATTACTGGTATCTGAATGGCACAATATTACTGGTATTTGAATGGCACAATATTACTGGTATCTGAATGGCACAATATTACTGGCATTTGAATGGCACAATAATCCTGGGCTCTGAATGGCACAATATTACTGGTATTTGAATGGCACAATATTCCTGTTATCTGAATGGCACAATATTACTGGGCTCTGAATGGCACAATATTTCTTGTATTTGAATGGCACAATATTACTGGTATCTGAATGGCACAATATTACTGGGCTCTGAATGGCACAATATTACTGGTATTTGAATGGCACAATATTACTGGTATCTGAATGGCACAATATTACTGGTATCTGAATCACACAATATGAATGGCACAATAATACTGGCATCTTAATGGCACAATGGTATTGGCATCTGGCACAATAATACTGGCATATTAATATGCAAATTGGCTGTGGCTTATTCATGACAAAATGATACTGGCATATAATTGGGCAAATTGGCTGTTATAGAGAGAGAGAGATGTCTGTATATATAGATATGTATTGTTTTAGAATTGTACAATTGTCACCTCGTGGGGCTCCTGTGTGTTGCATAATTAATGGCGGTCCCATGTGTGCATAATTATGGGGCGCTTGTGTGTGGCATATTTATTGGGCCCCATGTGTGGCATAATTAAGGGACTCTTTTGTGTGGCATAATTATGGGGCACCTGTGTGTGGCATAATTATGGGGCACAGGTGAGGCATAAATAGTGGGGCTCTGGTGTAGCATAATTATTGGGGCTCTGGTGTGGCATAATTTATGGGGCTCCTGTGTGTGGCATAGTTAATAGGCCATCTAACTGGCATTACTAAGGAATATGTTTGGCATTGTATTGGAGGAAATCCCGGGGGGTGACACCATGAGTTTCTGCACCGGGTGACACCAACCCTAGTGACACCCCTGATTCAAACCCTTCACATTCCATGATATAATTGTAACCTTAGGGTCACTTTTCTTTTGAATCAGAGCACCAGTAAGTGATGTAAATTAACAATCATTTAATCATAATGAAAAACAATGATGACATTTTTTTTTAATTTCTCAAAGGGCACCCCACGTCCCAGCTCACAGGGTGCTTTAGAAACATAAAAGCAGATCGCTCAGAAATAAAAATTAACTGTATATAATCATGGATGATAAAAACAGACTTGGACAAAATAAACAACCCCAACTCATGCACCTTTCAGGACAGATAATGGCCAACCAGGCCAAAAGGAAAACAGTAATCACTTCAACGTCTGGAAAAAAAAAATCAGGATTAGTGACAAAACAAAAAGACAACCACATAAACAAATCCAGCAATAGGTCTAATTCAACCATACCATTATGCAATTGTTCCTTCATAGGTCGCTGCAATACAGTTCCTGGATTTTTGACTTGGCATCTTGTGCTGTGTCCAGAATATACGTCTGGCCCTCATGAGTCAAACAAGTCGTGCTGGAAACTGCAAAATAAATTTTGCCCCTTTTTCAAAGAGCATTTTGCAGATTGGGCTAAACTCACGCCGTTTAGCAGAAAAAAACAATAAGATTTGAGTACCTCATACAACAGATTATCCTTTTTTCTGAAAGCTGTCAGAATCTTAATTTTATCCAAAAAGTTGAGGACCCCGAATATGACCGGGCAAGGTATAGAATTCTGGTCACATCTCTCAGAGCCCAGGCGGTGTGCTCTTTCAATCTGAAGAGGCAGAAGTTCAGAATATTGTAAGTCCAGGGCTTCTGGCAGCCATCTCTGTAAGGTAGGCAAAATTTGAAAAGGCTTGACGTATTCAGGAAGATTTATTAGACGAATGTTGTTCCGTCAGCTACGATTTTCCAAATCATCAATTTGTTTATTGTGATGCCTGGATAACCGCTGCATGTGAGTGTGTGGCATCAGTTAGGTTATTGACCTCATCCTCCCAACTACTGTGTCTAGTTTCCAATTCAGTGATTTTAGTTGAGTTAGAGGATATTTGTGCCATAGCAGTATCCATGGAGGATTTTAACTTCGACAGCTTTGCTTCTAGTAACTTCCTGTGTCACTTCTGTAGCTTGAGACTGAGTGGGTGATGGGATGGCAGGACTAGCATCCATATCAGAGGTAGGAGATGGTAATAATTTGTCTGACATTTCCCTGCTTGGTGTAGTGACCTCAGGCATGAGCGGTTGTTTTTTGTTTAGGCAGTTTAGTCGTGGAACGCTGAGAAGCTTTATCTTTTTCTTTTTTATCTTGTTTCTTAATCTGCGACATATCCCAAAATTTGTCCATGATTAACTAACAGAGCAAAGCTAAGGATTCAGTTGTATCCACAAACCAACAGTGACACCCTGTGATCACAACTGACCAGACACGAAGAAAGGCACACAGCTTGGTAATGAGCAGCCAGAAATGCAAAAATCACCCAGTAAAAATCAAGTCCCGAACAAGACCAGTAAGTTAAAGATGCACTGAGTATGGGGTCCCAGCAACTTTTCTTCGGTGCTCCAGGTCACAGAGCTTCCCTGGAACACCGCAGCCTAGCTGCACCTCACCAGCCGTTTGTCCTCACAACAAGGTAAAGAGATGGGGGGGACACCAGAGTCAGATGACTCAACGGCCAAAGCCGTCCAACGCTCCGCCGAGCGGGATGTCCGGGCGATTTTGGTGACGGGGCGGGGCCTGGTTTTTAGCCCCTTGCGTCACCTTCCTATCCTCACCCCGTCGGTGGTGAAAATAAAAGTTTGCCGGTAGAGGCACTGGATGGGGACATCAAAAGATCCCCCCTCACCAGCCCTCTGCGCAGTAGCACTGCTAAATCCTGGGAGGGGGCGGAGTTCCCTGGCTGAGAGGTGAAGCACCGCCCCCACCATGTGAAGTGTCTGCATCACAGGGAGCCGCAACAGCATCAGTAAGTGCGGCTCGCACTCCCCATGCTTAGTGATGATGCACGGTATCCCTGCATTATCACTGTGTGTTGGGAGCACGAGCAGTACTCACTCATGCTGCCCGTGGCTCCCAGTGAAGCAGATGCTGCTCTGCTTCACAGGGTGGGGGCGGAGTTACACCTCTCACCCGGTGAGCCCCGTCCATGCACCATAAGTAAGAATGGGAGGGGGAGAGAGAGAACAGAGGAAGGGAAAGAGAGAACAGAGGAAGGGGGAGAGAGAACAGAGGAAGGGGGGAGAGAGAACAGAGGAAGGGGAGAGAGGGAGAAAAGAGAACAGAGGAGTGGGTGAGAAAAGTGACCAGAGGAGGGGGGAGAGAAGAGAACAGAGGAAGGGGGAGAGAAGAGAACAGAGGAGGGGGAGAGAAGAGAACAGAGGAGGAGGGAGAGAAGAGAACAGAGAGGGAATGAGAGAGAACAGATATGGGGAGGAGGGGGAGAGAGAGAACAGATATGGGAAGGAGGGGGAGAGAGAGAACAGATATGGCAAGGAAGAGGAAAGGGACAAACATGGGAAGGGAGAGACACATACATTGAGAGAGAGGAAAGAGACAGGCATGGGGGGGCGCCACAGGGGAGGCCCGCACAGGGTGCGGGAACACTTAAGACCGGCCCTGACCTCAGGGGTCTGTTTTAGGCCCTCTTCTTTTTAATGTGTTTATTAATGATCTCCCAATTTGTGTGCCATGAGAGAGCCATGTCTCAAATGGCAAATGAGGTTCAATATAGATAAATTATTTATTTAGAAAGTGTTTTACCAGGAAAAATACATTGAGATTTCTCTTGTTTTCAAGTATATCCTGGGGACCCAGTCCAGAATGGAGTTACACAAAGTTACACATTTAGTAGATTAAAAATACTTACATGCATACATATATTTAAACAAGTTGGAAGGAGAACATACAGGGTAAATCATTATTGACAAAATCCCCCCCTCCTTCCCTCTCACCTGGTCTCTCGTTGGTGGCTAATGGGGGCAGCCGGGGGATGTCTGCACAATAGTGCAGACATCCTCCATGCTGCCCGCCACTTCCATCTATTATGACGGACATCCCTGGTGCCTAGTGGAGGCAGCCGGAGGATGTCTGCACGATACGCACAGACATCCTCCGCTGCTGCCTGGCACTTCCGCCAGAAGGCCCCGGCTTCATCATAGAAGTCCCGGCGGTCGTGCCGGGTGGCAGGGGAGGATGTCTGCGCGCATCGGCTGTCAGCGAGGGGGATCCAGGTGAGAGAGGGGAAGGATTTTGATAATCAGTGTTCACACAATACTGATTGTCATTTACTATAATTTTTGCATTTATTGAACGTGATCAATGTGATTGATTTTCAGATAGATTACATCATACATGCAAAAAATAATGGTTGAACCTGGTCTGCCTAACTGTTAAGGCAACCAGTATCAACTTACCCCATCTCTCACACCAAATCTGGGGGAGGATGACAATGGATTGTGATCTTATGCCTATTTGTTAATCACAATCCACACTGCAATGGCTGAGACAGTTTTTTTTGGTTGTTTCAGACTTGCCTCTATCAGAAGCAGTCTGAAACACCCCTCACCCGATTTGCATAGGGTGAGGAGGCGTGCTTGTCACTGGCCTGTCACTTTAAGACCGCGGATGCGGTGGATGCCTTCACTCGAGAAGCATGTAGGAAAGCCGAAAATAGTTTGAATCGCAGCAAAAACTTGCGATTGCGCTATTTTAAATGCAGACCATATATGCTACGGGCAATTGCATTGGGAGCCCATGCATGTACAGACATTGTCCTTAAAGGTTTAAATGCTATCTCCCTGGGAAAACTACTAATGAAAAGGATGTATGTATACTTGTAGATAACAGAGTTGGGCACAGTGCTCAATGCCAGTCAGCAGCTGCAAAGGCAAATAAAATATTGGCATATATAAAATGGGGTATTGGTTTTCGGGAGGAGGATATCATCTTGCCTCTTTACAAGTCCATAGTAAGAACTCCCCTTGAACATGCAGTACAATTCTGGGCACCAGTCCTTAAAACGGATGTTATGGAACTAGAAAAAATGCAAAGGAGGGATACAAAATTAATAAGGGGATAGGAGGATCTTCTTTATGGGGAGAGACTAAAAAAAAGTTGCATCTCTATACGCTAGAAAAATTATGTCTCAGAGGGGATATGATAAAATTATATAAATATAAAGCTAATTTACTAGGTTATGTTTATAAAGTACTATTTAAAAAAATGGCGAAAACCTTTTTTCTGACTATTGTTTGCAATATCTTTTAGTCATCTACTTTTGTACACATTTTAGGGCATTAAGTACAAGTAGCACATTGGTATATCAAAATCTTTTTTTCTTCAAAATTAGCATTTGTGACATTGGACAACCCAGGGTATTCAACTTGGGGTATTTTCACTCTTTTCATGCAGCCAGTTTACCACCAATCTTAGCCATAGTTTGCAGAAGTAAAAAAAAAAAAAAAATCTTGTTTTTTACATACACAGATTCAGGTATAAATTTACTGAAAATGTCAAGGACTATGGCCAAACACCCCCCCAATATGTGGGGCAGGGGTCCAGACAGATTGTACATCAGACAATTCACAGATTTTGGTATGTGTCATACCAAATGTGCCAAACATGCCAAACACCCCAATATGTGTTCAGCAACATCTCCTGAGTACAGTGATACTGCCCATGCATAGGTTTGTCTGATTCTGTGGGGGTTAAATGGCCACTTTTGGGAGGTGCGCTTTTCAGTTTTCCTACTTGGAATTCTGATATGTAACCAAGCTGTGCACATATCCTTTTTGGGACATGTTTGAATCCAGCCAATGTATTTTACCCCGTCAAACCATATATATTTTTTTTATATAGACACTCCAGGGTTTTTCAGATAGTGGTATTTTAACACTTTCAATGCACTAATTCTACCACCAGTTTTTGAGTATTAATTTTCTATGTTTTTTTGTTTTCTTCACACATTGTACTTCAAACATGAATTTACAGATCCTGTCATGGGTTCCTGACAAACAACACTCCAATATGTGTTCAGCAATACCTCCAAAGTACAGTGATACCACCTATGCAGAGGTTTGTTGGATTGTTTGGGGGCTAAAGGGATATATTTGGGAGGTACGCTTTTCAATTTTCCAACTTGGAATGACATGTAGCCAAGCTGTACGCATGTCCTATTTGAGACATTTTTTAAGCCGGTCAATATATTTTACCCCCATAAAACATTTTTTTTTTAAAGTAGACACTTTTCCTGCACTACTTCTACCACCAGCCTTTTTTAAAAAAAAAATGTGGTAGTAATTTTTGTGTGTTTTTTTACACACGTGCTTCAGGCATGAGTTTGCAGGTCCTGCTATCTGTCATTGTCGAATAACACCCTAGTGTGTGTTTAATAACAATTTTGAAATACAATGATACCACCCATTCATAGGTTTCTCAGGTTGTTTGGGGGGGGGGGGGGGGGAATAAATGCCCACATTTTGGATGTGTGCATTTCAGTTTTCCAATTTGGAATGTTTACAATTCCTAATTGAAACATTTCTGAAGCCAGCCAAAATTACCCCCATCAAACCATTTATTTTTGGAAAAGTAGACACCCCAGCATATTTCATATGGTGGTATTTTAACACTTTTCATGCATTCGTTCTACCACCAGATTTTGCCAAACCTTTGGGTAGTAATTGTAATGGAACGGGTACTTAAGGCCGGTAGCACCTCTGCCCATTGTAGGAAATCACCTCCTTAGCCCCCGATTAAAGCTCAGCATTCCACCAGAATGTCTTTCCTGGAACCTCGCTCTTTGTACCCAAATAGCAGACAGGACTACTAGCAGTTAGGTACCGCAAGAATGAACAACATTTATTTGTCAAACATAACATATTTAAACACAGACACATATGACATCAACTAGGGGGAGGCACAGGGAAACTATTTATAACATGTAAGCCTCAAACAATAGAAAACCTAATCTAAAACTGGTAATTAAACACAGTATAACTTAACATAAAATAAACATGCCACCTTTAGATACAGACATCCAGTCTATAAGAGACAATAGATGGCACACAGGACAGTAAATACATATTGATTAGATAAGAACACATTTCAACACTAACATATAATAACATTGCACAATACTTGGAATAGCTTTGCGTCGGCAACTTGTGTTGAATTTCTTGCTGCACTGAATGGGTGCCTCAGGTCCCTGCCAAAGTGTGTACATGGAAAAGGCCCTGGGTATTAACAGGCTATTGGGGCTTTGGGAACAGGGAGGACAACATGGGGCCCCATAGAGCTTGTCAATAGCAGATACAAGCAACTGGTAACAACCAGGAACAAGCAGGCAGTGATTTGTCCTTTGTGAATGCTATAGCCCCTTACAGTGCCAGGGGAGCCTAGGGCATGAAGGCTTCCGTGACATATAGCTCCTTCGGGGAGGGGTTGTCCTTTACCCTATGTGGGTCCATACTCCACAGGGATTATGTTTGACTCTCAGGGCCCTTCAAGGGCCCCAGTCATGGTGGAGCTCCAGATTAATTTCTGGACAGTAATGTTTAGTGTTTTTATTTCACGCACATTGTACTTTGTGCATGAATTTCTCAGATTCTGGTATACGGCACTGCCAAACAACACAACAAACTGTGTTTAGCACCATCTCCTGAGTACAGTGATACCACCCATACAAAGGTTTGTCTGCTTGTTTGAAGGTTTGAAGCTCTTAGAAAAGCCTTTGTAGTACTACAATAAATGACAGTAAAAATGCAGACAGCAAAGAAAAGTGCTGCTGTGCAAGATCACTGCTTACAGGTAATATCACTTTCTGTATAAATGCATTTCTTTATTAGTTTCACTAAAATGTACATTGTACATGTTGTATGCCTAGCAAATTAGTAAACACAGATTTTAGAGAACCTTTTTTAGAACATAAAACAAGAGGTGGAATGTTGTGGACATGAAAAAGGGGAACATTTCTCTTGCAACAAAACTATAGACTTCAGTTTTAATGTGCACTAAGCAGGACTGAGAAGAGGGAAAAGCTCAAACATATAATTATCTTGTCAGTTGTAAAGTCTGGGAAAGAACTACAAATGGTGGAATTTATAGGCAGTAATGTCCCGAGGGGAGTGCGGACCGCACTGGGCCATCTGAATAGCACAATATTACTGGCATCTTAATGGCACAATATTACTGGCATCTGAATGGCACAATAATTATGGCATATTGAATGGCAAAATACTGGCATATTGAATGGCAAAACAATGGCATATTGAGTGGCTAAATAATACTGGCATATTGAGTGGCAAAAAAATACTGGCATATATTAAATGGCAAAATACTGGCATATATTAAATACCAAAATAATACTGGCATATTATTGGGCAAATTGGCTGTGGCTTATTAATGGCAAAATAATACTGGCATATTGAATGGCAAAATACTGGCATATTAAATGGCAAAATACTGGCATACTGAATAGCAAAATACTGGCATATATTAAATGGTATAATAATACTGGCATATTATTGGGCAAATTGGGTGTGGCTTATTAATGACAAAATAATACTGCCATATTATTGAGCAGATTGGCTGTGGCTTTTTAATGGCAAAATAATACTGGCATATTATTGTCAAATTGGCTGTGACTTATTAATGACAAAATTGCACTGGCATATTACTGGGCAAATTGGCTGTGGCATATTAATGGCAAAATAATACTGGCAAATTGAATGGCAAAATACTGGCATATTAAATGGCAAAATACTGGCATATATTAAATGGCAAAATACTGGCATATTGAATAGCAAAATACTGGCATATATTAAATGCCAGAATAATACTAGCATATTGTTGGGCAAATTGGGTGTGGCTTATTAATGACAAAATAATACTGCCATATTATTGGGCAAATTGGCTGTGGCTTTTTAATGGCAAAATAATACTGGCATATTATTGGGAAAATTGGGTGTGGCTTATTAATGACAAAATAATACTGCCATATTACTGGGCAAATTGGCTGTAGCTTTTTAATGGCAAAATAATACTGGCATATTATTGGGCAAATTTGCTGTGACTTATTAATGACAAAATGATACTGGCATATAATTGGGCAAATTGTCCATGGCATATTAATGGCAAAATAATACCAGCAAATTGGCTGTGGCATATTAAATGGCAAAATAGTGCTGGAAAATAATTGGGCAAATTGTCCATGGCATATTGAATGACAAAATAATACTGGCATATTATTGGGCAAATTGTGGTTTATGAATGACAAAATAATACTGTCATATTATTGGGCAAACTGACTGTGCCATATTTATGGGCAAACACTGGCATATTAATGGGAAAACTGGTTTATTTTAATTGGCAAAGTGACGGGCTAATTCTGTGGGGCAAGGTCACACTGTGGTATGTTCTGTGGGGCATTGACACTGTGGCATGCCAAATCGTGTAGGTGCAATATGAGTGCAAGCCAAGTGCTGTAAGTGCAATATAGGTTAATGGCAATTTCTGTGGGTACTGTATGGTGCTGTGCTAAGTCCTTTACGTGCAATGTGGGGGCAGAGGAAGGGAATAAAAACAAGGAATGCACTTTTTCAATAACATTTTTATTACATATGAAAATAGTTGAATATAATAATTAAAAAATCAAATAAGTATGAATGCAACTACTTATAGAGAGAAAAAGAGATGTCTGTATGTTTTTGGAATATAATTTATTTTATACTATTTTAACCACTTCAATGCTGTTTAACTCATCACAACAAATTATAGGGTGTTTCCACCTACTTGTTAATTGAAGAATTGATTGCACTTTATTTGTTATATATCAAGCTTATGATTAAGTGCCCTTGGGCATGAAACGCGTAAAGCTACTTTCACCTGTTACTGCCTACCTGTTTTTGCTTCACAATGTATCCAACTTCTAAATAAACACACCTGCACACCTTATAATAGTGGATTGCCCATCTTTGCTTTACCTGCTCTCTTTGTGTTGAAGTGCTGCTGAGCACCCATGCTTCCGGCATCCCTCCTCATCTACCTATCTGAGATCTAGGCCTCGTAATTTCTTGTTTTGTGGCTGAGAGTTTCAGACCCTTTCTCCACTTTTCATTTGCGTGATGTTCGCCCTGCTGGTGCGTTACTTCCCTCCCTCTGAACGTTGCGCATGAACTCATAAGCAGAGTAGAAGTGGAGTTATGTGCACTAGACTCTGAGGAGCTCTGTGCAGGGAACTTTATTCCCTAACGCTCCTCCTTTTGCAGCCAGGAGTTGGAGGTGTGTTTGTGTGAGTGGGATAGTGTGTATGTCTGTGTGAGTGGGATAGTGTGTATGTCTGTGTGAGTGGGATAGTGTGTATGTCTGTGTGAGTGGGATAGTGTGTATGTCTGTGTGAGTGGAAGGGTGTATATGTCTGAGTGTGTGTGCGAGTGAGTGGCAAAGTGTATATCTGTGTGTGTGGGAGAGTGTGTATGTTTGTGTATGTCAGTGTATGAATGTGACTGTTTAAATGTGTGACTCTGCATGTGAGACATTAAGTGTGGCTGCATGTGTGACTGTGTACATGTGCCTGCATGTGTATGTGACACTGTATCTGGGACTGTGTGTATTGGTTGCTGACGGTGGGATCAGCAAGGGGTGGAAAAATATGCATTTACCTAGGGTGGCAAAAAAAAAAATGAATAATTAATGGGCTCCAGTGTGTGGCATAATTAATCTGTTTCTGTGTGTGGCATAATTAACAGGTTTCTGTGTGTGTGGCATAATTCGTGGGTCTTCTGTATGTGGCATATTTGTGGGGCTCCTATATGCCATATTTCAATGGGCCATCTGACACCAACCCTAGTGACACCTCTGATACCTACTGTTCAGTGACATCATATATATCAGTTTGTATGCCCACATAAGCACTTCTATCAAATCTGCCACGGGCTCCAGTCCTAGATCTTTTGGAGACCTAGCAACGCTTGGTTGTGATATGATATTTTGTTTTTTACCACCATATAATTCACTTTTATATTCAGGCATACCCTTTCCTTAAAATGATAACAGCAGTTGAAGGGTTACTTTCAAATAAAGGATATGTTTGTTTGTGTCCTCCACAGTAGCTAATTCAGTTTGGATGCTGGAAGGTGTGACTCTGTGCAGGGCTGTCTGTCCAACATTGTGGGCCCCTGGACAAAACAAGCCAATGGGGCTCTCTAACCCCGCCCCTAGCCCCCCCCCCCCCCAACAAAAAAACTAAACACAAGCCGTGTGACACAGTAATCTTTTTCTGGGATGATGTGCCTAGTGACTTGCTAGTGATCATCTTTTAATTGCACAATAATGCTGGAATAAATAGTATAGCAGGCATCCCCCCGCAGTGCATCGTGGTCCTGTACTTTTATTTTTTTTCTCTGGCAGCTGCATCTGCTGGATGCGGCCGTCGGAAAAAAAAAGTCCCTGCGACCGGATGTGACGTAACGTCCGGGGACACGGAGCAGCAGCCAGGCGGTAAGTACTGGGGAAGGTTGGAGGAGGGAAGGAGAAAACGAGCACTGGAATGGCACAATATTACTGGCATCTGAATGGCACAATTATACAGGCATTTGAATAGCACAATTATACAGACATTTGAATGGCACAATAATACAGGCATTTAAATGGCACAATATTACTGGTTTCTGAATGGCACAATAATACAGGCATTTGAATGGCACAATAATACAGACATCTGAATGGCACAATATTACAGGCATTTGAATGGCACAATATTACAGGCATTTGAATGGCACAATAATACAGGCATCTGAATGGCACAATATTATAGGTATTTGAATGGCACAATAATACAGGCATCTGAATGGCACAATAATACAGGCATCTGAATGGCACAATAATACATTCATCTGAATGGCACAATAAATGGCATCTAAATGGCACAATATTACTGGCATCTCAACCACCTGAAAAAAAAGTGAAAAGAAAAAAAAAAAAGTCCCTGCGACCGGATGTGACGTAACGTCCGAAGACATAGAGCAGCAGCCAGGCGGTAAGTACTGGAGAAGGTTGGAGGAGGGAAGGAGAAAACGAGCACTGGAATGGCACAATATTACTGACATCTGAATGGCACAATAATTATGGCGTTTGGATGGCACAATATTACTGGTATCTGAATGGCACAATAATACAGGCATCTGAATGGCACAATAATACAGGCATTTAAATGGCACAATATTACTGGTATCTGAATGGCACAATAATACAGGCATTTGAATGGCACAATAATACAGGCATCTGAATGGCACAATATTACAGGCATTTGAATGGCACAATAATACAGGCATCTGAATGGCACAATATTACAGGCATTTGAATGGCACAATAATACAGGCATCTGAATGGCACAATATTACAGGCATTTGAATGGCACAATATTACAGGCATTTGAATGGCACAATAATACAGACATCTGAATGGCACAATATAACTGGCATTTGAATTACACAATAATACAGGAATTTTAATGGCACAATATTATAGGCAACTGTATGGCACAATATTACTGGCATTTGAATGGCACAATAATTATGGCGTTTGAATGGCACAATATTACTGGCATCTGAATGGCACAATAATACAGGCATCTGAATGGCACAATATTACTGGTATCTGAATGGCACAATATTACTGGCATTTGAATGGCACAATATTACTGGCATTTGAATGGCACAATATTACTGGTATCTTAATGGCACAATATTACTGGTATCTGAATGGTACAATAATACAGGCATCTGAATGGCACAATATTTCTGGTATCTGAATGGCACGATAATTATGGCATTTGCATGGCACAATATTACTGGTATCTGAATGGCACAATATTACAGGCATTTGAATGGCACAATAATACAGGCATCTGAATGGCACAATATTACAGGCATTTGAATGGCACAATAATACAGGCATCTGAATGGCACAATAATACAGGCATCTGAATGGCACAATATTACAGGCATTTGAATGGCACAATAATACAGGCATCTGAATGGCACAATATAACTGGCATCTGAATGACACAATAATACAGGCATTTGAATGGCACAATATTACAGGCAACTATATGGCACAATATTACTGGCATCTCAATGGCACATTATTACTGACATCTGAATGGCACAATAATTATGGCGTTTGAATGGCACAATAGAAACATAGAAACATAGAATGTGTCGGCAGATAAGATCCATTCGGTCCATCTAGTCTGCCCAATTTTTTTTGAGTACTTTTATTAGTCCCCCATTCCCGGTCTTATAGCTAGGATAGCCTTGTGTCTATCCCACGCATGCTTAAAATCCTTGACTGTGTTTACCTCTACCACTTCTGCTGGCAGGCTATTCCATACATCCACTACCCTCTCAGTAAAGTAATACTTCCTGATATTACTTTTAAATAAACAATATAAAATAAACAAAATTACTGGTATCTGAATGGCACAATAATACAGGCATTTAAATGGCACAATATTACTGGTATCTGAATGGCACAATAATACAGGCATTTAAATGGCACAATAATACAGGCATCTGAATGGCACAATATTACAGGCATTTGTATGGCACAATAATACAGGCATCTGAATGGCACAATATTACAGGCATTTGAATGGCACAATAATACAGGCGTCTGAATGGCAAAATATTACAGGCATTTGAATGGCACAATATTACAGGCATTTGAATGGCACAATAATGCAGACATCTGAATGGCACAATTTAACTGGCATTTGAATTACACAATTATACAGGCATTTGAAAGGCACAATATTACAGGCAACTGTATGGCACAATATTACAGGCATTTGAATGGCACAATAATACAGGCATCTGAATGGCACAATAATACAGGCATCTGAATGGCACAATATTACAGGCATTTGAATGGCACAATAATACAGGCATCTGAATGGCACAATATAACTGGCATCTAAATGACACAATAATACAGGCATTTGATGGCACAATATTACTGGCATCTCAATGGCACAATATTACTGACATCTGAATGGCACAATAATTATGGCGTGTGAATGGCACAATATTACTGGCATCTGAATGACACAATAATACAGGCATTTGAATGGCACAATATTACTGGCATCTCAACCGCCGAAAAAAAAAGTGAAAAGAAAAAAAAAAGTCCCTGCGACCAGATATGACGTAACGTCCGGGGACACAGAGCAGCAGCCCGGCGGTAAGTACTGGGGAAGGTTGGAGGAGGAAAGGAGAAAACGAGCACTGGAATGGCACAATATTACTGGCATCTGAATGGCACAATTATACAGGCATTTGAATGGCACAATAATGCAGGCATTTAAATGGCACAATATTACTGGGATCTGAATGGCACAATAATACAGGAATCTGAATGGCACAATAATACAGACATCTGAATGGCACAATATTACAGGCATTTGAATGGCACAATATTACAGGCATTTGAATGGCACAATAATACAGGCATCTGAGTGGCACAATATTACAGGCATTTGAATGGCACAATAATACAGGAATCTGAATGGCACAATATTACAGGCATTTGAATGGCACAATAATACAGGCATCTGAATGGCACAATATTACTGACATCTCAATGGCACAATATTACTGACATCTGAATGGCACAATAATGATGGCGTTTGAATGGCACAATATTACTGGGATCTGAATGGCACAATAATACAGGCATCTGAATGGCACAATAATACAGACATCTGAATGGCACAATATTACAGGCATTTGAATGGCACAATATTACAGGCATTTGAATGGCACAATAATACAGGCATCTGAGTGGCACAATATTACAGGCATTTGAATGGCACAATAATACAGGAATCTGAATGGCACAATATTACAGGCATTTGAATGGCACAATAATACAGGCATCTGAATGGCACAATATTACTGACATCTCAATGGCACAATATTACTGACATCTGAATGGCACAATAATGATGGCGTTTGAATGGCACAATATTACTGGTATCTGAATGGCACAATAATACAGGCATCTGAATGGCACAATAATACAGGCATTTAAATGGCACAATATTACTGGTATCTGAATGGCACAATAATACAGGCATTTGAATGGCACAATAATACAGACATCTGAATGGCACAATATAACTGGCATTTGAATTACACAATAATACAAGCATTTGAATGGCACAATATTACAGGCAACTGTATGGCACAATATTACTGGCATTTGAATGGCACAATATTACTGGCATTTGAATGGCACAATAATACAGACATCTGAATGGCACAATATAACTGGCATTTGAATTACACAATAATACAGGCATTTGAATGGCACAATATTACTGGCATTTGAATGGCACAATAATACAGACATCTGAATGGCACAATATAACTGGCATTTGAATTACACAATAATACAGGCATTTGAATGGCACAATATTACAGGCAACTGTATGGCACAATATTACTGGCATTTGAATGGCACAATAATACAGGCATCTGAATGGCACAATAATTATGGCGTTTGAATGGCACAATATTACTGGCATCTGAATGGCACAATAATACAGGCATCTGAATGGCGCAATATTTCTGGTATCTGAATGGCACAATATTACTGGTATCTGAATGGTACAATAATACAGGCATCTTTATGGCACAATATTACTGGCATTTGAATGGCACAATAATACAGGGATCTTAATGGCACAATATTACTGGTATCTGAATGGCACAATAATTATGGCATTTGCATGGCACAATCTTACTGGCATCTTAATGGCACAATCTTACTGGCATCTTAATGGCACAATCTTACTGGCATCTGAATTGCACAATATTACTGGCATATTAGGCAAATTGTCTGGCTTATTAACAGCAAAATAATACTGGCATATTATTATTGTGTGTGACATAATTTGTGGGGCTTCTGTATGTGGCATATTTAATGGGCCATCTGACTGGCATTACTAAGGAATCTGTTTGGCATGGTATAGGAGGAAATCCAGGGGGGTGACACCATGAGTTTCTGCACCGGGTGACACCAACCCTAGTGACGCCTCTGACTAGTCTATATATATTTTAGAAGAAGAGCCTTTGAGGATACTCATAACAACTAAAAAGTCACATATTACATGATTTGCATACTATGCACATATCATCAATGCACTATTAGCTAGTTGTGTTTAAGAGTGGGTGTCAAACACTATATATTTGCTAACCATTGCCAAACTCCTATCACAGTGATCTTTTTTCTAGAATAATGAAAGTAGTGACTTGTTTGTGATAATCTCATTGCACTAAATAGTACAGCATTGTGTGCAATTAGAAGATTAGTATTATATACTAATATTATTATAACAAGTCACTAGTCACATTTCTAAAAGAAGATGCTATGAAAATTATTATAACAAGTCACATATAACAGGATTTGCATATAGGGTTGCCATCTGCCTGGTATTATGTAACAGAGAAATAAGTAGAGTGAACCTCAATAGTTACACTACTACAAGATGTGCTTGGATGTACAGACAATATAAAAAAGTAGAGTGAACCTCAATAGTCACACTACTACAAGGTGTGCTTGGATGTACAGACAATATAAAAAAAAAATACAAATATTAAGCAAAGGATACTAATGTATTTCTGATTACTACAGCACTTTTTTTCTTTTGGCTGGCTGAACATCATGAGATGGTAGTTTACAGCTAAACTCTATTTTTGTATGTGCTCATTTTTCCCATAATGCTCAGCCAGAACTGCCTGGCTAGTCTTATGGGAACTGAATTTAATAAAATATGGGGTACTATGTGTTTAAATAAAATCCTGCTTGCTGCTATGGACCACCCTTCCCATGATGCTCAGCAAGCATCATGGAGTATTTTGGCTGGCTTAGCATCTCGACATGGTAGTTTAAAGCTAACCACTGCTTTTTATGTGCTGTTAGAAACATAGAATGTGTCGGCAGATATGAACCATTTGGCCCATCTAGTCTGTCCAATCTTCTAAATACTTCTATTAGTCCCTGGCCCTATCTTAAATCGAGGCTAGCCTCATGCCTTGCCCATGAATGCTTACACATCTTCACTGTATTAACCTCTACCACTTCTGCTGGAAGGCTATTCAATACATCCACTACCCTCTCAGTAAAGTAATCCTTTCATTAGTCCCTGGCCTTATCTTATATCTAGAATAATTGTATGCCTATCCCATGCATGCTTAAACTCCTTCACTGTATTAACCTTTACCACTTCTGCTGGGAGGCTATTTCATACATCCACTACCCTCTCAGTACAGTAATCATTTCATTAGTCAGTGGCCTTATCTTATATCTAGGATAGCCTTATACCTATCCCATGCATGCTTAAACTCCTTCACTCTGTTAACCTCTAGCATTCTGCTGGAAGGCTATTCCATACATCCACTACCCTCTCAGTACAGTAATCATTTCATTAGTCAGTGGCCTTATCTTATATCTAGGATATTCTTATGCCTATCCCATGAGTGGTTAACTTCTTCACTGATAATACTTAAAGAAACATAGAATGTGTTGGCATTCCCATAATGCACAGCCAGTATTGCCTGGCTAAATCTCACGGAAACTGCATTTAATAACATATGAGGTACTATGTGTTAGCTGTGAACTACAATTCTTATGATATCAAGTCAGCTGAGCATCATAGGTAGTGAAGGCTACAGTAATGTTCAACATCCAGGGGCGTCACTAGGGTTGGTGTCACCCGGTGCGGAAACTCATGGTGTCACCCCCCTGGATTTCCTCCAATACAATGCCAAACAGATTCCTTAGTAATGCCAGTTAGATGGCCTATTAACTATGCCACACACAGGAGCCCCATAACTATGCCACACACAGGAGCCCCATAACTTATGCAACACCAGAGCCCCATAACTTATGCAGCACCAGAGCCCCATAAATTATGCCACACCAGAGCCCCACTATTTATGCCTCACCTCTGCCCAATTAATTATGCCACACACACATGTGCCCCATAATTATGCCACACACACACAGGTGCCCCATAATTATGCCACACAAAAGAGTCCCTTAATTACGCCACACAAAAGAGTTCCATAATTATGCCACACATGGGGCCCAATAAATATGCCACACACAAGTGCCCCATAATTATGCACACATGGGACCGCCATTAATTATGCAACACACAAGAGCCCCACGAGGTGACAATCTTACAATTATAGATACCAGTAATATTGTGCCATTCAGATCCCAGTAGTATTGTCCCACTCAGAGCCCAGTAATATTGTGCCTGTCAGATACCAGGAATATTGTGCCATTCAGAGCCCAGTAGTATTGTCCCACTCAGAGCCCAGTAATATTGTGCCAGTCAGATACCAGGAATATTGTGCCATTCAGAGCCCAGTAATATTTTGCCAGTCAGATGCCAGTAATATTGTGCCAGTCAGAGCCCAAAAATATTGTGCCACTCAGAGCCCAGTAATTTTGTGCCAGTCAGATACCAGGAATATAGTGCCAGTCAGATACCAGGAATATAGTGCCAGTCAGAGCCCAGTAATAGTGTGCCAGTCAGAACCCAGGAATATTGTGCCAGTCAGACACCAGTAATATAGTGCCAGTCACATACCAGGAATATTGTGCCAGTCAGATACCAGTAATATTGTGCCAGTCAGATACCAGTAATATAGTGCCAGTCAGATACCAGTAATATAGTGCCAGTCAGAGCCCAGGAATATTATGCCAGTCAGAGCCCAGGAATATTGTGCCAGTCAGAGCCCAGGAATATTATGCCACTCAGAGCCCAGTAATACTGTGCCAGTCAGATACCAGGAATATTGTGCCATTCATAGCCCAGTAGTATTGTCCCACTCAGAGCCCAGTAATATTGTGCCACTCAGAGCCCAGTAATATTGTGCCACTCAGAGCCCAGTAATACTGTGCCTGTCAGATACCAGGAATATTGTGCCATTCAGAGCCCAGTAGTATTGTCCCACTCAGAGCCCAGTAATATTGTGCCAGTCAGATACAAGGAATATTGTGCCATTCAGCGTCCAGTAATATTTTGCCAGTCAGATGCCAGTAATATTGTGCCAGTCAGAGCCCAAAAATATTGTGCCACTTAGAGCCTAGTAATTTTTGCCAGTCAGATACCAGGAATATAGTGCCAGTCAGAGCCCAGTAATAGTGTGCCAGTCAGAACCCAGGAATATTGTGCCAGTCAGATACCAGGAATATTGTGCCAGTCAGATACCAGTAATATTGTGCCAGTCAGATACCAGTAATATAGTGCCAGTCAGATACCAGTAATATTATGCCAGTCAGAGCCCAGTAATATAGTGCCAGTCAGAGCCCAGGAATATTATGCCAGTCAGAGCCCAGGAATATTGTGCCAGTCAGAGCCCAGGAATATTATGCCACTCAGAGCCCAGTAATACTGTGCCAGTCAGATACCAGGAATATTGTGCCATTCAGAGCCCAGTAGTATTGTCCCACTCAGAGCCCAGTAATAGTGTGCCAATCAGATACCAGGAATATTGTGCCATTCAGAGCCCAGTAATATTTTGCCACTCAGATGCCAGTAATATTGTGCCAGTCAGAGCCCAAAAATATTGTGCCACTCAGAGCCCAGTAATTTTGTGCCAGTCAGATACCAGGAATATAGTGCCAGTCAGAGCCCAGTAATATAGTGCCAGTCAGAGCCCATTAATAGTGTGCCAATCATATACCCTAATAGCGGCAAAAAAGATAATAGCTAGAGAGTGGAAGCAAACTAGAAATCCTGAAATAAGACATTTTGAGAACCAATTGGGTTATCAGATTAAAATGGAAAGAGCTCTTTCTTATGCCTCTGACTCTCAGATAAAAACAGCACAGAGATGGCTAGACTGCACGGATAAATTTAATAACGCTAAGAGCTGGACCTAAAAAAGAAAAAAAAAAGAAAAGAAAAAAAAGAGGAAAGGGAAAAGGGGTGGGGGGGGGGGGGGGGGGAATGAGTTGGCCGGGCTGCAGTGGATTCCCTCTCCCAGGTGTGTAAACGGGTAAACTGTAAAATGCCTGGGCCCTTATGTATGTGCTCCCTCACATGTCAATAATGTTTGTATTGTCTAGGGCAGCGAGATGGATTGAAACATATGGGACATTGTTGCATGAAACTGGACACCTAATTATGCTACCTTTAATACTAGTTTTTAATACTGTATGGTCACTTTAAAATATTATATTGCTTATTTATGTATATATGTATGTCTCATATGTCTGTCTACCTTGCCCAGTGTATTTATGTTGTCTTTTGTACTTTCTGTAATATATTAAAATGAACTAATAAAAAAAAGATTTAACAAAAAAAAAATAGTGTGCCAATCAGAGCCCAGTAATATTATGCCAGTCAGAGCCTAGTAATATAGTGCCTGCCAGAGCCCAGTAATATAGTGCCACTCAGAGCCCAGGAAAATTATGCCAGTCAGAGCCCAGGAATATTATGCCAGTCAGAGCCCAGGAATATTATGCCAGTCAGAGCCCAGTTATATAGTGCCAGCCAGAGCCCAGTAATATAGTGCCAGCCAGAGCCCAGTAATATTATGCCAGTCAGATGCCCAGTAATATAGCGCCAGCCAGAGCCCAGTAATATAGTGCCAGCCAGATGCCCAGTAATATAGTGCCAGCCAGAGCCCAGTAATATAGTGCCAGCCATAGCCCAGTAATATAGTGCCAGCCAGATGCCTAGTAATATAGTGCCAGCCAGAGCCCAGTAATATAGTGCCAGCCAGATGCCCAGTAATATAGTGCCAGCCAGAGCCCAGTAATATAGTGCCACTCAGAGCGCAGGAATATTATGCCAGTCAGAGCCCAGGAATATTATGCCAGTCAGAGCCCAGTAATATAGTGCCAGCCAGAGCCCAGTAATATAGTGCCAGCCATATGCCCAGTAATATAGTGCCAGCCAGATGACCAAATATAGTGCCAGCCAGAGCCCAGTAATAGTGTGCCAGTCAGATGCCCAGTAATATAGTGCCAGCCAGATGCCCAGTAATATAGTGCCAGCCAGATGCCCAGTAATATAGTACCAGCCAGAGCCCAGTAATAGTGTGCCAGTCAGCTGCCCAGTAATATAGTACCAGCCAGATGCCCAGTAAAATAGTGCCAGCCAGATGCTCAGTAATATAGTGCCAGCCAGATGACCAGTAATATAGTGCCAGCCAGAGCCCAGTAATAGTGTGCCAGTCAGATGCCCAGTAATATAGTGCCAGCCAGATGCCCAGTAATATAGTGCCAGCCAGAGCCCAGTAATAGTGTGCCAGCCAGATGCCCAGTAATATAGTGCCAGACAGATGCCCAGTAATATAGTGCCAGCCAGAGCCTAGTAATAGTGTGCCAGTCAGATGCCCAGTAATATAGTGCCAGCCAGAGCCCAGTAATAGTGTTCCAGCCAGATGCCCAGTAATATAGTGCCAGCCAGAGCCCAGTAATAGTGTGCCAGTCAGAGCCCAGTAATAGTGTGCCAGTCAGAGCCCAGTAATATAGTGCCAGCCAGATGCCCAGTAATATAGTGCCAGCCAGAGCCCAGTAATATAGTGCCAGCCAGAGCCCAGTAATAGTGTGCCAGTCAGATGCCCAGTAATATAGTACCATCCAGATGCCCAGTAATATAGTGCCAGCCAGATGACCAGTAATATTATGCCAGCCAGAGCCCAGTAATAAACTGCTCGTTTTAAACCACCCTCCTTCCCCCCCTTCCCCATCACTTACCGAATCGCTGCTTCTCTGTGCTCCCGGACGGACGCCTCCTCCGTGCAGTCTTCCCTCCTGCACGGAGGAGGGAAACACAGTCACCGGATGTGATGTAACGTCACATCTGGTTGCTGTGATTTTTTTTAATTCTTTTTTTTCCGGCGGCCGCGTCCAGTGGATGTGGCTGCTAGAAAAAAGAAAAAAAAAGTTGAGCAGCGTGATGCGGGGGGGTGCCGGCAGCACGGGTGTCACCCCCGCTGGAGGTGTCACCCGGTGCGGTCCGCCCCCCCGCCCCTTCCTCGGGACGCCACTGTCAACATCTATCATAAACCTCCACAAGACAGGGTAATACAGTGTTTATAACTCTGTAACGGGACTGCAGCTCATTCTCAAAGGGTAATGTGACTACCCCCTCCGACTAACATTGATCCACTATGGCCGGTATTTTTTGGAAAAAAGGTAGCATCCCTAATTTTGATTATGACATCACCTGTGGCTTGATGGTTTTCAATGGAAAATTTGTAATTTTCATATCAAGCCACAGATGATGTCATAAACAAGTGACACCACAGAGACATTTAAAACACATTTTTCTCCTAATTTAGGCATTTGCTGCAATTCTGCTAACACAATGTGTAGATCCTATTGAATAATTTTTTATTCTCTATATTCACAGTATAAGCAATGTTTAGGTGATACAGCCCCTCACTTGGATAAACGCTGCCCTTTACACTTTGAAACACCGCTGGGCACAATTCCACCCTATTCTCTTCCGATGCTGCTCCCTTTCCTGCCCCCAGTACTTAGAATCTTGGTGCCATTGTTTTTCCTGGGTCTTGGACTCCTAGCTATCTCCATCCCGATCTCCGAGATCTTCTCTAGGATCCCCATGTCTTCGGCCTGAAACATGCGCACACAGCGCGGGACACACACCTAGGAAGGGGGCAGAGCTACGGCGGACGAGGTGACACGCACACATCAAGCAGCAGGACATGCGTATACCTTAAAAGACTGTCTGGTGTGTGCATCACTGTGTGCGCAGCTAGCAAAGGCCACAGGTGTCACTAGAGTTGGTGTTGCCCGGTGTGGATTTCATCCAATACCATTACAAACAGATTCCTTAGTAATGCCAGTCCAATGGCCCATTTAAATATGCCATACAGGAGCCCCATAAATTATGCCACATACAAGAGCCCCATTAATAATGCCACACACAGGAGCCCCATAATTATGCCACACACAGGAGTCCCATAACTATGCCACACAAAGGAGCCCCATTAATAATTCCACACACAGGAGCCCCATTAGCTATGCCACACACAGGAGCACCATTAGCTATGCCACACACAGGAGCCCCATAAATATGACACAGGGAGAAGAGACCTAAAATTATATCACACAGAGGGCCATTAAATATGCCACAGACCGAAGCTCCTTAATTATGGGAGCCCAATAAATACTGTATGCCATACACCGGAGCACGGGAGGTGACAACAGGCCACATTCATCTAATGTACAATTATAAAACAATGAAAATATGTATTTACACACACATATCACAAGCCCATCAATACACACATGCATCTCTATTCTATTAATACAACTAGTTGCATTTATACTTATTTGATTATGTTTTTTTTTTTTAATATTCAACTAATTTCATATGTCATAAAAAGGTTATTTCAAAATTGCAGTTTTTGGTTTTAGACTACACTAAATCACACATAGTCACACACACACTCAGTCTGTCAGGTAGTCAGTCACATACATGCATACATATACACACACAAGTCTGCAGGTTTTAGTTTTTTTTTTTTTTAAGATTAAAACGTGTGTTTATCTATCAATATGTTCTCCCTCCCTGCTGCTCTATCTCATTGCAGGGAAAGGGGAACGTTTCAGTTCCGGCATGGTCTGTGCCTCTACACAGCCTCTACTGTCTTTACTTCGGACCCTCCTGAGCACCCAGTGCTCAGACTCCATAGTACGAGGGTGGAACAGGAAGTCTTTTTTTTTATCCCAGCGGCGAGGGCAACGGGGATAACGATATCGCATCTGGGGTTTGTCAAGCCCTGACTTAACACAGCACCATACAATACCCACAGCTCTTGCTATGTGCCAATATTGCACCCAAGGCACTTGGCTTCATATTGCAACCAGATGATTTGGCATGCCACAGTGTCACTATACCCCACATAACTGCCCCTGCAGAACATGCCAGTGTCACGATCTCCCCCACAGCCACTCAACTGAATATCCGCTTCTCAGCGTTCTCCAGCTTAGATCCGTCCGTTCTGAACTTGCAGCTTGGACACATCGCCTCCAATGAAGTCACACCAGGCGCCATCATGCGACGCGCAGGAAGTTTAAATGGCCACCAAGCACTTTCATTCAGTGCTTGGTTATTCTCCCTGTGAGACTCCTAGCGTTGTTTCTTCTTCAGATTTTCTTGATTGTTTTTGACCTCTGATTACTCCTGAATCTGATCCCTATTTGGTGCCCTGATCTCGAACTTTCTCTAGTTTTGCCTCTTGCCTGATACGCTAACCCTGGACCCCTGACTATTCTCCTACCTACCGATTCTGCTAAGCTGTGTTACCTGCATATACCAAGGTCTGCTAAGCTTTGTCACCTGCATATACCAAGGTCTGCTAAGCTGTGTCACCTGCATATACCAAGGTATGCTAAGCTGTGTTACCTGCATATACCAAGGTCTGCTAAGCTGTGTTACCTGCATATACCAAGGTCTGCTAAGCTGTGTCACCTGCATATACCAAGGTATGCTAAGCTGTGTTACCTGCATATACCAAGGTCTACTAAGCTGTGTTACCTGCATATACCAAGGTCTGCTAAGCTGTGTTACCTGCATATACCAAGGTCTGCTAAGCTGTGTCACCTGCATATACCAAGGTCTGCTAAGCTATGTCACCTGCATATACCAAGGTATGCTAAGCTGTGTTACCTGCACATACCAAGGTCTGCTAAGCTGTGTCACCTGCATATACCAAGGTCTACTAAGCTGTGTTACCTGCATATACCAAGGTCTGCTGAGCTGTGTTACCTGCATACACCAAGGTCTGCTGAGCTGTGTCACCTGCATATACCAAGGTCTGCTAAGCTGTGTCACCTGCATATACCAAGGTATGCTAAGCGGTGTTACCTGCATATACCAAGGTCTGCTAAGCTGTGTTACCTGCATATACCAAGGTCTGCTAAGCTGTGTCACCTGCATATACCAAGGTCTGCTAAGCTGTGTCACCTGCATATACCAAGGTATGCTAAGCGGTGTTACCTGCATATATCAAGGTCTGCTAAGCTGTGTTACCTGCATATACCAAGGTCTGCTAAGCTGTGTCACCTGTATATACCAAGGTATGCTAAGCTGTGTTACCTGCATATACCAAGGTCTGCTAAGCTGTGTCACCTGCATATACCAAGGTCTGCTAAGCTGTGTTACCTGCATATACCAAGGTCTGCTAAGCTGTGTCACCTGCATATACCAAGGTCTGCTAAGCTGTGTTACCTGCATATACCAAGGTATGCTAAGCTGTGTCACTTGCATATACCAAGGTCTGCTAAGCTGTGTCACCTGCCTGCATATACCAAGGTCTGCTAAGCTGTATTACCTGCATATACCAAGGTCTGCTAAGCTGTGTCACCTGCACATACCAAGGTCTGCTAAGCTGTGTTACCTGCATATACCAAGGTCTGCTAAGCTGTGTTACTTGCATATAATAAAGGTCTGCTAAGCTGTGTTACTTGCATATACCAAGGTCTGCTAAGCTGTGTTACTTGCATATACCAAGGTCTGCTAAGCTGTGTCACCTGCCTGTATATACCAAGGTCTGCTAAGCTGTGTCACCTGCCTGTATATACCAAGGTCTGCTAAGCTGTGTCACCTGCCTGTATATACCAAGGTCTGCTAAGCTGTGTTACCTGCATATAGCAAGGTCTGCTAAGCTGTGTCACCTGCATATAGGTAAGCTGTGTTACCTATCTCTGGTACCAACTATATTTATAGTATGTCACATCTTCCTATTGACTTGTATACTCTTGTTATACCCCTGCATACTGGTCTCCCTTCCTTGTACCTATCCTCACATAATAACCAAGCCCAAATCGTGGAGGCCACAGGTCTAACTGATGCCATTACTGCTCTTACGCAGCAATTGACAGCCCTTAACCAAACGGTTCAAGAATTATAAGGAGGCCAGTCTCGGATAAGGCAACAAATTCAACACCTACAACTGGGACAGGCGAATCCACCTGTATAACCAAATGTGGTACCCGTTTCCCCGCAAGCACCTCTAGTGTTAGAAGGGGCTACAGCATTGGAACCTCAAGTGGTCCTTCCTGACAAATTCTCTGGCTACATAAAGAAGTACTGGACCTTTATAACATCTTGCCAGATTCTTTTTAACCTACGACCTCGGACCTCTGCCACAGATAATGTCAGAGTCCATACTGTCATTACGTCACTCACGGAAGAACCTCAATTATGGGCCCATCGTCTTATAAACAGTCCTTTACTTGATTCCTGGGACTCCTTCCAACAAGCTTTGGATGGGCTATATGAAGATCCTTTCAGGGTGTCCTCTGCCAATAACACCCTTCGTGCACTCCGTCAAGGACACAGACCAGTTGAAGAGTAGATCACTGAATTCAGACGGGTAGCCGTGGAAACTACCTGGAATTAGGCCGCTTTACTTGATCAATTTTGGTTAGGACTCTCTGATGCACTAAAAGATGAATTGACACGGGTCGGCATTCCACATTCCCTGGACGATTTAACCCACCTGGTTACCCAGATTGACCGAAAACTACGAGAAAGAAGGGCAGGATGGGGATCATCTGACACAACCCCACATGCTTCTGAGATGAACCCTTTTCTCGAACCCAGTCCTTCAACCTCAACTACCTCAGAAGAACGGATGCAGATTGGGGTTGTAAGAGGCCCATTGACTGCTCAAGAAAAGATGCGTCGCAGGGAGCAGAATTTATGTTTGTACTGTGGTAGGTCAGGCCACATGTACAAGGATTGCAGAGCCCGACAACGTCACCCAGAGGGTAAGACTATCTCTTGCTTAAATTAAGAAAATACAGTGTCTTCTTCTACCCATACTCCTCACTTATCTTTGCCTCTCTCCCTATAGTGGACTAAGGGTCCTATCTCCCTCTCCACCATGATGGACTCAGGAGCCAGCGGGTGCTTCTTGGATACCGATCTGGTGAATGCAATGTCCATTCCAACCCATTTGAATAAATCTCCTACTCACATTCAGCTTGTTGATGGCAGCCCTCTGAAAACTGGGCCTATCACTCATGAAACTATACCCCTAGTCATTACTATTGGTGAACACCACCAGGAACGTCTTCAATTTTATATTGTACCCGCACCTGTATTTTCCATCATTTTGGGCCTCCCATGCCTCTTCCACCATAAACCCAACATTAATTTGGATACTGGAACTTTCGAATTTTCCTCAAACCACTGCATAGAAAGATGCTTGAAAACCACTGCTCTCTGTAGCACCTCATCCCAAGACTCTACCCTACTAATTCCTGCAGCTTATCAACAATTCCAGGATGTGTTCCAAAAGAAAAATGCTGATGAACTACCTCCCCATAGAGACTATGACTGTCCGATTGATCTTCTTCCCGGGGCTCCCATACCATTTGGAACAATTTTTCCCCTATCCGAACCTGAATTATCTTCCCTAAAAGAATACATCACTGATAACCTACGGAAAGGATTTATAAGACCATCAAAATCTCCAGCAGGTGCCGGTATCTTTTTTGTTAGTAAAAAAGATGGGGGTCTACGGCCATGTGTGGACTATCGTGAATTGAACAACATAACCACGTTTCGGTCCGGAGATGGTCACTTTCAATATTTGGTTATGGCCTTTGGACTCTGTAATGCACCTGCTACATTCCAGCATTTTATCAATGAAATTTTCTGTGACCTATTGGATCCCTATGTGATTGTCTACTTAGATATACTCGTTTTCTCCCCTTCCTTGACTCTGCACAGAGATTATGTACGGACAGTCCTTACACGCCTAAGAAAGTACAAGTTGTATGCCAAATTGGAGAAATGTGTTTTTGAAGTACAGTCAGTAGATTTCCTGGGTTTCATCCTATCCCCACAAAATATCGAGATGGACCCCAAAAAGGTATCAGCGATATTGCAATGGCCTATTCCTACTGTTAGAAAAAGCATCCATTTTCTTATTTTCTATAGAACATTTATTAGGGATTTCTCCAAAGTAATTCAACCCATTTCCTCCCTTACCTATGGTTGTAAAACTTTCACATGGACCTCAAAAGCCCAAGACGCGTTTGATATTCAGAAGCAACGTTTTACCACAGCACCCATACTTATCCTCCCGGATTCCACATGCCCATTTATATTGGAGGTTGATGCCTCAGACTCGGCAGTAGGAGCAATACTGTCCAAAGACACAAAGGGGATGATCACTTACACCCTGTGGCCTTCTATTCTAAAACTCTAGCCCCGGTCTAGAGGAACTATGATGTAGGAGAACGGGAACTCCTGGCTATCAAACTCGCCCTTGAAGAATGGCGACATTTACTGGAAGGAGCCCTATTCCCTGTCACAGTCTTTACCGACCACAAAAACCTAGAATACCTCAAGAAGGCTAGGCGCTTGCAACCCAGACAAGCCAGATGGGCCCTCTTCTTCTCCCGTTTCCAACTCCATATTACATATCGACCTGGTTCCCGTAATCTCAAGGCAGATGCTCTCTCTCTCTGTCAGGGACTTTACCAGGTCAGGTAGGAGCTTTAGCGCAGGGATAGTGGAGGTGTCTGGTTGCATGTTAAATATTGTGCAGAGGGAGAACAAATAAGAAAACAAAGAGCTAGGTATTGGAATAAAGACTGAAGGAGAGACAAAAGGGAATTTAGCAAAAATTGCACAATAGGAAAAGGGTTTGAGTAGGAACTGCAGTATGAACAAAGAGCTATAGCAGGGACTGTAGAAAAAGCAAAGGTAGGGGTGGAGAGAGTTAAACAAGGGGAGTGGCCTGAGGTAAGGGTTAAAGCCAGAGGTAAGGGATAAGGCCAGAGGTAAGGGTTAAGGCCAGAGGTAAGGGTAGCTAAGCAAGGAACACCTGAGGGGGGGTGAGGTCAGAGGTTGGTAGCTAAGCAGGAACACCCGAAAGGGGGTGAGGTCAGAGGTTGGTAGCTAAGCAGGAACACCGGAGAGGGGGTGAGGAATGAGAAGGGTAACTAAGCAGTAAGGAACACCCTAGTGAGGGCGAGAAATGAGAAGGGTAACTTTAAGGGAACAACTTAGCTGAAGAAATGTTGATGTAGACAGAGGGCCTCAGGAGATGCTGAAAATCATCCACTGAGCTGGTTGAGCCAATCAGGTTCAGATTCCCAGTTCCTGGACAGGGTCACAATGCAAATGTGCTTTAAGCAGAGGATCAGGAACAGAAGCAGCAGCTCTCAGAAGTCAGGCATCCAACTTCAATGCAAAAGCACTGTTTGCCAGAAACAGCAGCTATTTAACCTGGGTGTGTGCAAAAGGTAACATAGAAACATAGAAACATAGAATGTGTCAGCAGATAAGAACCATTCGGTCCATCTAGTCTGCCCAATTATTTTTGAGTGCTTTTATTAGTCCCCCGTTCCCGGTCTTATAGCTAGGATAGCCTTGTGTCTATCCCACGCATGCTTAAAATCCTTGACTGTGTTTACCTCTAACACTTCTGCTGGAAGGCTATTCCATACATCCACTACCCTCTCAGTAAAGTAATACCTCCTGATATTACTTTTAAATCGTTGCCCCTCTAATTTAAGACTATGTCCTCTAGTTGTGGTAGTTTTTCTTCTTTTAAATATACTCTCTTTCTTTACTGTGTTGATTCCCTTTATGTATTTAAATGTTTCTATCATATCCCCCCTGTTACATCTTTCCTCCAAGCTATACATGTTAATATGCTTTAACCTTTCCTGGTAAGTTTTATCCTTCAACCCATGAACCAGTTTAGTAGCCCTTCTTTGAACTCTCTCCAAAGTATCAATATCCTTCTGAAGATACGGTCTCCAGTACTGCGTACAATACTCCAAGTGAGGTCTCACCAGTGCTCACTACAATGGCATGAGCACTTCCCTCTTCCTACTGCTAATACCTCTCCCTATGCAACCAAGCATTCTGCTAGCATTTCCTGCTGCTCTATTGCATTGCCTACCTACCTTCAAGTCCTCTGAAATTATTACTCCTAAATCCCTTTCCTCAGATGTTGAGGTTAGGACTGTACCAAATAGTCTATATTCTGCTTTTGGGTTTTTACACCCAAGGTGCATAATCTTGCACTTGTCCACATTAAATGTCAGTTGCCACTGCTCTGACCATTTTTCTAGTTTAGCTAAATCATTTGCCATTTGGCTTATCCCTCCATGAATATCAACCCTGCTGCAAATCTTTGTATCATCAGCAAAAAGACATACTTTGCCAACAAGACCTTCTGCAATATCGCTAATAAAAATATTAAAGAGAATGGGTCCAAGTACAGATCCCTGAGGTACCCCACTAGTAACAAGACCTTGCATCGAATATACCCCATTGACTACAACCCTCTGTTGCCTGTCACTCAGCCATTGTCTAATCCATTCAACAATATTGAAATCCAAACTCAAAGATTTCAGTTTATTGATAAGCCTTCTATGTGCGACAGTGTCAAAAGCCTTACTGAAATCTAGATAAGCAATGTCTACTGCACCACCCTGATCTATTATTTTAGTCACCCAATCAAAAAAATCAATAAGATTAGTTTGGCATGATCTCACTGAAGTAAACCCATGCTGTCTCTGATCTTGAAATCCAAGCGACTTTAGATGTTCAACAATCCTATTCTTTAACAAGGTTTCCATTATTTTTCCCACTACTGAAGTAAGACTTACTGGTCTATAGTTGCCCGCCTCCTCCCTACTACCTTTCTTGTGAATGGGCACAACATTAGCTAATTTCCAATCTTCTGGAACTACTCCCGTTAACAATGATTGGTTAAATAAATCTGTTAACGGTTTTGCTAGCACACCACTAAGTTCTTTTAATAACTTTGGATGTATCCCATCAGGTCCCATCGACTTATTTGTCTTTACTTTAGACAGCTGAAGTAAAACCTCTTCCTCTGTACACTTACATGCATCAAAAGACTCATTAGTCTTTTTCCCTAAATGAGGTCCCTTACTCTCATTTTTTATTTGTAAAAACTGAACAAAAATATTCATTAAGGCAGTCTGCTGAGCCTTTATCCTCTTCTACATAGCATCCTTCTTTTGTTTTTAATCTAACTAATCCTTGTTTTACTTTCCTTTTCTCATTTATGTATCTAAAAAATGTTTTATCCCCCTTTTCACTGACTGGGCTATAGTCTCTTCTGTGTGTGCTCTGGAAGCTCTTATAGCTTGCTTTGCCTCTTTCTGCCTACTCTTATAGATCTTTCTATCTTCCTCACGCTGAGTAGTTTTATAATTACTAAATGCTAGCTTTTTTAATTTTTACTATTTTAGCCACCTCTGCAGAGTACCACAGTGGTTTCTTAAATTTTTTGCTCTTACTGACAAGCCTTATGCAATTTTCTGTTGCCTTCAGTAGTGCAAATTTTTGATAATCCCATTTCTCCTGGACTCCATTTAAATTGCTCCAGTCTGATAATGACTCCTTTACACCTAATCTAATTTTAGAAAAGTCTGTTTTTCTAAAATCTAAAACTTTTGTTTTTGTATGGTCACTGTTCTTATATTAAACCACACTGTCTGGTGATCACTAGATCCTAAACTTTCACCTACAGTAATATCTGATAACAAATCTCCATTTGTGAACACTAAATTTAGTATGGCCTGCTTTCAAGTTGGCTCCTCCACTACTTGTTTTAGAGATAATCCCAGTAGGGAGTTTAGGATATGCGTACTCCTGGCGCAAGTAGCTATTTTGTATTTCCAGTTCACATTAGGAAGATTAAAGTCACCCATGATGATCACTTCTCCCTTCATTGTCATTTTAGCTATTTCCTCAACTAGTAGATTATCTAACTCCTCTATTTGTCCAGGGGGCCTATAAATCACACCTACCCGAGTTACCATATGATTACCAAATTCTAATGTAACCCAAACTGACTCTATGTTCGCCTCACTAACTTGTATTACGTTACATTTTAAGCTATACCTCACATACAGGGCCACCCCTCCCCCTTTTTTACCTTCTCTGTCTTTTCTATATAAAGAGTACCCTGGTATTGATATGTCCCAGTCATGTTTTTCATTATACCATGTTTCAGTAACAGCCATTAAATCTACATTCTCAGTTGCCAATATTGCCACAAGTTCATGGATCTTATTCCCTAAACTGCGAGCATTTGTAGACATGACCCTAAGCTTATCATTTTTCAGCACACTGACTACAGGTACTTTCTGTCCCTGTTTTGGGGGGCAATTGGATTGATGTTTTATCGCCATTTACCCCCCTCTTTTAGTTTAAAAACCTCCTAACAAAACCTCTGAACTGCTCACTGAGAACATTCGTTCCCTTTTGAGAAAGATGCAAACCATCTTTTTTGTACAGTTCCTTTCTATCCCATAGTGAACTTCCATGAGAAACAAAGCCAAATCCTTGCTCCCGACACCATTCCCCAAGCCACAAGTTAAAGTCCCGAATACGCATCCGTCTATTATTCTGAATGTTATGCACAGGCATAACTTCAGAAAAGGACAGTGTGGACACAACCTGCCGTATATCATTGGCAAGAACACGAAAAGCTTCCTTCACCTCTGAAACCTCATTGCAAGCCAAATCATTTGTCCCTAGATGAACCAGTACATCCAATTCTCCTTCCTGATTTGCTTGCTTAACAATATTAGAAATACGCCACCTGTCTCTGCGAGCAGTAGCTGCAGGAAGACATCTCACTAAGCCAATACTGTCCAACTCCGCACCTCTTATGAACGAGCCCACCTGACACCTGTAGGGTGATTCAGCAAGACAGCAGTCATACATTTCTCTAGATGTGAAATTATTCCCTTTTTCTTTTAGTGTTTTACAGACTTTCTTGTGTGTAACCCACTGGAGGTTTTGGGAGTTCTTATCGCAGTAAATTACCAATTTGCACACTGAGCATGTCTTACTTGCACCTTTCTCTCCGCATGTAGTACAACACTTTGCATCCCTGAACCCCATTTGGCCAGTTGTGGCTCGGGTCAGTACAGAAAAGGCAGTGGGGTCAGATTCAATAGTCCCATTAGAAGCCTTGGCACAATCTGGTGGTAGATATTCATCTGTACTGTTGTAGGGGTCCCTGGGACCAGAAACATGTATTGTATTGAGAGATTGAGCTGTGGACTCACTGGATGGTGGTTCACCTAGACATGCGGTCATAGATTTCTCTAGATGTGTACTTGGTCCCTTTTTCTTTTTTCTCTTTTTCTTACCATAGACCGGAATGGTACTAAGGACAAGCAGTTCTGCAGAGGAACTAGAAGAGTCTTTAGAAGCAATATCACTTTTTGCTGGAATAGATTTAGATTGGCTAGGTAGTGGATTGCCCTGGATTAGCTTTTGTTCATCCAGTGAACTCTCACATTGGACAAGGTTCTTGCTTCCTATAATTGTCCCATCAGATGCTTGGACAATACCTGGGGCACCTGAAGAGTGTTTGCATTCTGTAGTTTACTGGATTTACCATTTTGTCTGTTATGAGTGATAGGAGTTGTAGTCCTGACAGTACATAGATATCCAGGAGGTTCTTCCATAACTGTGTCTGTTATATCCTCCTCACTGAGGTGTGAGGCATCAAAAGACTTGCACTCCATATCAGACCACTCATCATCAGTTGCAAGTGTAAGTGACTGATTAGTAGAAACAGCTTCAGGAACCAAAAGTTTCCCCAGAAGCACTGCATAGAGGAATTGCATGGATTTTCTCCAGTGTAGGTGTAACACAATTTTTATATTTAGGCTCCCAAGCCTAGTGTATTGGTTGGTGAAGATTAGTAAATGCTCTATTTAAATTAATACCAGACTAATACCAGATATGGTATCAATTGGTGTCTGTTTAACAGTTTACAGTTTGGTTTCCACGGTTACACAATAACAATAGAAACTAAATGAGCATTACCTCAACAGCAACATTAATAAGGTATACTGGTCAATCACACAAATATTGGTAAATATCTTGAATGAACAGACAAAAGTCTAAAGTTTGATAAAAGTATAAACAAAACTTTACTGGAAATAAAACAACACAAACACTTTAACATACACTGCTATAAACAATACAATCAGGTAAGAAATCTACTTAGCTCTAAATGGTGGAGATTCAGCAGCTTACACAGGATAGTTGAATCAGCATACACAAGACAATGAGGGGAGTTCCTTGCTGCATGTTCAATGGATTGTACATGAGACCCTCTAGAGACACCTGGCTTCTTCAGACCCAGTCATGAAACTGACCCCCTAGCTAACTGGTAATCCCTTAGGTAACCTCCCACCCATTATCCACCCACAGAGGTAACCAACCAATACCTGATGGTCATCTCTAGTAGGTGGACAATACCTGTGGTCACTTGTGGAAGGAAGTGACTCAAAGATTGTCACTTCCTCCCTCAAGCACATGTCTCATTGAATATGCGGCAGCCATCTTTATTCACTCGACGTCACAATGCTCACTAAACCCCCTGTAGCGGATGGCACCAGGCAACCCTACAAAAATACTGTATAAAGCTGCATCCGTGTATCTGTTGTATTTTCTGTGTATTAAAGCCTTCCATTGTTTAGTTATGTCAGCCACCCAGTCTGACTACCTTGCTTCTGGCTCCAGATTAAAGTGGCTAGATACTGCTTTACTGGTGATGTGTTTAAGGTTTCTATTGTTTAATCAAGTGTTATCTGATTGCAGTTTGGTGTATATAAGTCTGTGTTGTTTGTCAAATAAAGTAGTTCAATCTTGCTGTAAAAGGCTTGTCAGTTATGCTCCTGAAACTGTGTGTCGTCCAGTTATTGGGATTGCTGTTGGGATATTGCTGTATTTGACCTGCTGGAAACCCTGCCTTTGGATTTACTATTTACTTGTTCCTGAGTCTCACTTGGATTATAAGCGGAGATAACCTGGGTAATATTGCATCTCCGCTACATTGGTTGGCAGCGCTGGGATCCAGACTCACAGAGGAACAAGCCTAAATGGAGTACGGATGGAGATTGATTTTGCCACACTAAAACGCTCCACGCTAAAAGACCTTCTGGAGGCAAAGGGTATACAAGCCAGCAATAAGACAAAAGCGGCACTTATCACTGAACTGATGGCGGAGTACCAAATGGAAGGTGATTCGGTTCCCGAACAGGGGAATTCGGGAGAAACACCGGAACAAAGGGAGTTCCAGAGGCAGGTACAATTTCGGCTGTCTTTCTATGGGGAACACCCTCCAACAGAGATTGTTTCCAAAACAATAACGGAGGTCCAGGAATTTATACTGAGGAGTCAAACAGCGGCCCCGGAACGCAGCTCTGCAGTAAATATGCCACATGAAGGTAAGCCGAAAATACCGTACCAGGCTTTTAAAACATATGTGGAGGCAGAGGAAGATATAGACGCTTTCCTGCAAGATTTCGAGAGACTGTGTGCACTGCATAGAATCAGCACAGAGGACTGGGTACCTATTTTGGCAGGGAGGTTAACTGGGAGGGCAGCTGAGGCATATCGGACTGTACCGAATGATGAAATACGGAATTACCACAAAGTGAAAGAAATTATATCGGCCAGGTATGCTATAACACCAGAAGCATACCGGCGGAGATTCAGGGATTTAAAGAAGGTGGAGAAAGACTCACATGCTGAGTGGGCATGCAGACTGCAACGAGCAGTCTTGGGGTGGGTGCAAGCGAGCAAGGCACGGTCTATGGAGGATGTATTGCAAATGGTACTGCTGGAGCAATTTTATGAAGGAGTAACCAGCGAGGTACAGGAGTGGGTAAGAGACAGAAACCCTACCTCCCTTACCGAAGCAGCCAGGAAGGCGGACGAGTACCTGGATGCACGCAGGCAGCAAAAACCTGCAGCTCCAAAAGTACCTTTTAAAACCTTTGGGGGAAATAACTACACGCCAGCTCTACCAAGGTCACTGCCACCACCACCACCACCCGCTGCACAGCCACGTTTCCGCCAGCCCACGTCGGGCCCTTGCCACCACTGCCAGAAGTGGGGACATTATAAAAGGGAATGCCCCCAGCTGCGGGACCGTTCCACCTGGATTCGACCCGGTCCGCCACCACCACCGAGAGCCGCCGCAGCCCATCACTACCAGGACATCGTGGCCACACCGTATGGTTCAGCAGTTCCCATCACAACAGTAGAGCAGTGGGAGGTACTGCACGAGGCAGATCCCGTCCAGGCTAACGCAGACAACCGCCAGCATCACAGGCAGACCGTGTATCTGGAGGGTAAAGCGGTTCAGGGGCTACGTGACTCAGGAGCCACCATCACCCTGGTAAAAAGTCACCTGGTCTCAGGCCAAGCTAAACTTAATAAGACTGTGGCCGTCAGGGTAGCCGGGGGAGCAGTATACCGGCTACCCACAGCAAGGGTACATTTGCATTGGGGAGCGGGGGCAGGGCATGTGGAGGTGGGGTTGATGCCGCAGTTACCGGCGGAGGTTTTATTGGGGAACGATCTGGGGAGGCTCACATCTGCTTTTGAGCCCCAGACACCCACCACAGGAGAAGCTCACCCTGTGGTCACTCGACAACAGGCCCGCACCCAGGACTACAACACACTCCCGGAGGTTCAGGTAAGAGATCCTTCCCCTGACTGTGTCCCCTGGGCCCCTCCTAACGAATTTGCAGCTGAGGTAGTGACTGACCCCACCTTGCAGGTGTATAGGGACAAGGTGACAGCAGACACGCCTGGGGGGGAGGGCGAAAGGTTTATTTGGGACAACCAGCTGTTATATCGGGAGACGGATAAGCAGGTATCCGGGTCAGACCCGATTGTGATGAGGCAGTTGGTGGTACCTCAGCGGTACCGGGCGGAGTTACTACGGATAGCCCATGACATTCCGCTATCTGGACATTTAGGGGTCAGCAGGACCCGATACAGGTTAACCCAAAGTTTCTTTTGGCCGGGAATTAGCCAGGAGGTGCGCAGGTATTGCAACACGTGCGATACCTGTCAAAGGGTGGGGAAAAGGGGGGACCGGCGCAAGGCCAAGTTACATCCCCTCCCCATAATCGAGGAACCCTTTAGCAGGGTAGCAGTTGACCTAATAGGACCCCTCAACAAAGCAAGCCCGTCAGGTAAAAGATTTATCCTGACAGTAGTAGATTATGCCACCAGATATCCAGAGGCGGTGGCCCTGACGAATATACAGGCTGAGACAGTAGCCGAAGCCCTGATGAAGATATTCTCCCGGGTGGGACTCCCCAGGGAGATTGTCTCCGATCAGGGCACCCAGTTCACCGCCGAAGTCACGCAGCGCCTCTGGAAGTTTTGTGACATTAAGCCGGTCATTAGTTCCCCTTACCACCCCCAGACGAATGGGCTCTGCGAACGTTTCAACGGTACATTGAAACAAATGCTCCGAACCTTCGCAGAGACCCACAAGGACTGGGAGAAGTTCCTGCCACACCTCCTCTTTGCTTACCGGGAGGTGCCGCAGGAATCCACTGGGTTCTCCCCATTTGAACTATTGTTTGGCCGCAGGGTACGAGGGCCTTTAGATTTGATCAGAGAGCATTGGGAGGGAGAACGGAGCACTGACGGCACCCCCATCATACCCTATGTGTTGGCATTCCGAGACCGCCTTGAGTCCTTAACTCAGACGGTACGCGAGAATTTGCAGGCGGCTCAGACACGCCAACGCACATGGTATGATCGGGGCGCCAGGGACCGTAGCTTTCAGGTCGGGCAGAAGGTGTTAATCTTAAAACCTGTCCGGCACGATAAGCTGCAGGCCGCCTGGCAGGGCCCTTATAAGGTGGTGGAACAACGGTGTGACACCACTTATATAATCGGCTCGTGCGTTGGTACTGGGGGGCGACGCATGCTCCATGTGAACATGATGAAGCCCTACCAGGAGCGCTCGGAGGAAGTGACCGCTATATGTGCGCCTAACTCCGAGGAGTTTGACAGTTTACCTCTCCCAGATCTGCTGGGAGAGGGTCAGTTATCCGGGGACTTAGGGGAGGTCACCCTGGGGGATCGGTTGAGCCCACAGGAGCGGAGCGAGGTACAACAGCTGTTGAGGGAGAAGCAGGATATCTTCTCTAATGTACCTGGTTACACTCCTCTGGCCACTCACCGAGTAGACACCCCAGGGCAACTTCCCATGCGTCAGACCCCGTACCGCATCCCAGAAGCGGTACGGGCGAACATGCGCAAGGAGATAGATGAGATGCTCCAGCTGGGGGTGATTGAGCCCTCTGACAGCCCCTGGGCATCTCCGGTAGTGCTAGTGCCAAAGCGGGACGGCACGACCCGGTTCTGTGTAGACTACCGGAGATTAAATGAGAAGACGGTATCGGACGCCTATCCTATGCCCAGGATAGACGAACTCCTGGATCGGATGGCGAGGGGGCACTATCTCACCACAATTGACTTGTGTAAAGGGTATTGGCAAATACCCTTGGCACAAGACGCCATCCCTAAGTCGGCCTTTGTCACCCCATTCGGCTTGTACCAATTTAAGGTCATGCCGTTTGGGATGAAAAACGCCCCGGCTACTTTTCAGCGGATGGTGGACCGCCTCCTAGATGGGTTCCAGGATTATACCTGCGCATACCTCGACGATATTGCCATTTTCAGCAATACCTGGCAGGAACACCTGACCCATATAGGAGCGGTCCTAGACAGGATTAGGGCCACTGGTTTAACGCTGAAACCAGCCAAATGCAGCATAGGAATGGCTGAAGTACAGTACCTAGGTCATCGGGTAGGATGTGGCAAGCAAAAGCCGGAACCAGCCAAAGTAGAGGCTGTAGCTCAATGGCCCACCCCTAGGACTAAGACCCAAGTGTTAGCGTTCTTAGGAACGGCCGGATACTACCGGATTTTTGTCCCGAATTACAGTGCCCTGGCCAAACCTCTCACCGACTTGACACGTAAAAACCTACCCCGCCAAGTAACCTGGACCCCGGAGTGTGAACAGGCATTTCAGTTGTTAAAAGATGCATTGACAAATGCCCCTGTCTTGGCAGCTCCCAATCCAACTAAACGTTTTCTTGTCCACACAGACGCTTCTATGTTTGGATTGGGAGCAGTATTAAGCCAAGTCGGGGCCGATGGCGGAGAACATCCCGTGGCTTACATCAGCCGGAAACTGTTACCTCGAGAAGTAAGCTACGCCGCCATCGAGAAATAATGCCTGGCTGTGGTGTGGGCCCTGAAGAAATTACAGCCATATTTGTACGGACAAGCTTTTTCCCTGCTCACGGATCACAACCCGTTAGTATGGCTAAATCGGGTGGCTGGGGACAATGCCCGGCTGCTGCGCTGGAGTCTGGCGCTGCAGCCCTTTGACTTTAATATCCAGTACCGCCCGGGTAAACAGAATGGAAATGCGGATGGGTTGTCTCGGCAAACGGACCTAGAGAAATGATCCGTGAGCCTCCCCGGACATCCCCAAGCCGATCCGTGTTGGATCAGACTGTGTATGCCGGCTTGTGGGCAAGGGGGAGCAGTGTAGCGGATGGCACCAGGCAACCCTACAAAAATACTGTATAAAGCTGCATCCGTGTATCTGTTGTATTTTCTGTGTATTAAAGCCTTCCATTGTTTAGTTATGTCAGCCACCCAGTCTGACTACCTTGCTTCTGGCTCCAGATTAAAGTGGCTAGATACTGCTTTACTGGTGATGTGTTTAAGGTTTCTATTGTTTAATCAAGTGTTATCTGATTGCAGTTTGGTGTATATAAGTCTGTGTTGTTTGTCAAATAAAGTAGTTCAATCTTGCTGTAAAAGGCTTGTCAGTTATGCTCCTGAAACTGTGTGTCGTCCAGTTATTGGGATTGCTGTTGGGATATTGCTGTATTTGACCTGCTGGAAACCCTGCCTTTGGATTTACTATTTACTTGTTCCTGAGTCTCACTTGGATTATAAGCGGAGATAACCTGGGTAATATTGCATCTCCGCTACACCCCCCTATAGGTTACATTTGTTATCACACATGAATGGGAACACTAAACATTTATTATTGCCCATAATCAATACAATCCACCTGTTGATCCCATTACATAAGTAATAACTATAACTCATAAATTTCCCGTATAGGTCTTACTTTCTTCATAGCTTGCTTTCCCACACACATTACCAAAATTACCAAAAAATACAATGTTACACATATAACAACACCCACTACTAGCCATTGCATCACTTTAACTCCTAGATTACCCATCCACCCAAAAGGTCCACTATCCGGTGGATCCTGGAGCTTCTTCCTGGCATCATTTATCTTTGAAATATCATGTGTTATAGCTCCAGAGTTATTGACAATGTATGAGCAGCACTCTGTCCCCACCAGCGCACAAACTCCTCCTTTGGCGGCCAAAACATAATCTAATGCCAGTCTATTTTGTAATACTACTGCTCTCATTTGTACCTGCTCTTGGGATAGTTTGTTAATAGAATCCACAGTTGCATCTAGGGCATCATCCACTAGCTTCTTTAAGGCTTCTATGCGGTTTAAGGACCAATATACTCCCCAGCCAGGAAATACGACTCCCAAATTAGCTTCATGCTCTCCAATAAATGAACTCCACCTTTTATTTCTAATCATGCCTTCAGGAAAGCTATTTCTACGTCTTATTGCGGGGATGATTGATCCAATGTAACATTCTCCTTCCCATTGACTAGGTAACCACCTATAGGCCCAGCTACCACATAGAAAATATACACCTCTAGGAAGGACACTGTAACTGTCATCTGGAGCTCCATTAAAACAAGTGTCCAGGAGTATAGGAATGAAGGGAAAGTTCAGTCTTTTTATAGCACCATGAGGGGTCATACTTATTACTCTTACCACTGGGCTGGAGTCTTTGACAGTCATTGCCCAATGTTGGTCATTACCATAGCCCTTTACCCAGGCAGATGTACAGTTAGAATATCCCATTTTAGTGGCATTGGCTCCATTGTTATAAGAGCTGATACAAATGGCACCTTCCTGGGGGCGGTTTATAATGTTCAATCTGTCCATTGATTGTGGCTTTCCTCCTTCTCGGTACCAGCCGAACCCCGTATTGTTATATTGTTTTAACTCCTCCAATGTCCATGGTACACCAACATATGGGTAACTGCTCTCCTCACTGAACGATATTGCCCCACAAATCCAACACTCTGTGCTGTTCGACACTCTCGAATAACTGGCCAATAGGTTCAGGTATGAGTTGGAGGACCAGGGATCCGACTTGTCTATATAGCCACCAATCTGTTGGAAGGAAAGAAAACAGGGTGAGTACCTCCTCTTAGCAATACAACTTTAGTATCCCCAGGCCCATCTGACAGTATTTCTCCTCTCTGTTTTGCCTGTTCACCTGCTCGTGGTAGCACCCATACTTTGGAACCTGTCTGTAAGGTATTGCTTTCTTCCCATGTCACTAATACTTTCTGTGGGATCCAAATGGATACCACACCAAGTATAGTGTGTGATAAAATCTGGCCTGGACCCCCCCTGGTCAAAGGGATTTCCCACAGATCTGATGACACTTTTACCGTCCCTGTGGTCAACCAGTCATCGTCCTTTAGCTCCTCTGTCAGCGTGAAGGTCACTTCCGTCCCTTCTTGTAACACCCCACCCATGGGAAGGATGTATGTCACCCATTCGCCACCCTGTACTATTTCAACTAGTTGCTGGTTGACCACTTTAAATTTGTTTTTTCCCACCAGTTGGGGGAAAGATCCCTTGAACTTTAATCGGACTGTCACTGTTGGTGTCTCTACCTGTCCAGTCAATCTTTCATAAGGTGAGAACTGTCCTATTGGTCTACTGTTTAGAATCATAACTGCCTGTGTGATCACCCGATCCCACCCCCTCAATGTCCTACTTGGGGATAGCTTTCGAATTTGTTCTTTTAGAAGCCCATTGCACCTTTCAATCAACCCTGAAGCTTGAGGATGATAGGGGATGTGGAAGATCCACTTAATCCCTGAGTCATTTGCCCACTGCTGGACGAGCTGTCCAGTGAAGTGGGTTCCGTTGTCTGTCTGTATCTCTGATGGCAGTCCATAAGCAATCACAAGAGTCTGTAGCATTTGAAGTGTGGATGCTGGTTTGCATGCTTGCAGGTTAATACTCTCAGTATTCCAGAAAAAGTATCTACAGCAGTACAGCAATACAGCAGCCCCCCTCTTCCTTTAGGCATGGGACCAATGTAGTCCATTTGCCAGATCTGTCCAGCTGTGGTTCCTTTGTTTAAATGTCCACGGGCTTGCTTAGTGAGAGGCCACTTCTTAACCTCATTGCAGGTCTCGCATATTTCTTGTGCTTGAACAATCATCTGAAGAGTTATTGGTATTCCTCGGGCTCGCGCCCACTCTAGAGTTGCTGAATTTCCTCTATGCCCCGCGGTTTCATGGGCCCAGTCTGCCATCCTAAGTAACACTGGATCTACAGGCTCTGGTGATATTTTTGCTTCTCGTATTCTGGTCAATTCATCGGCTATCTTATTCGGATTCTCTTCACCATTACTGTCTTTCACATGGGCATCAACATGTCCGAGGTATATTAATCTTGAATGGGCTGTTTGCCATATCTTTTCCCATAGATCTTTTCCTCCCCATACTGGCTTGCCATGTATTTGCCACCTGTTATTTCTCCAGGTAGGCATCCATGTAACACAGGCCTTGTACACAGCCCAGCTATCGGTATAGATATAGAGCTCTGGATCTGTGGTTTCTTCCATCAGTACGACCATGGCAGTCAATTCAGCATACTGACTTGATCCTCCAATTCCCTTCTCTTGAATCACGATTTGTTGCTGAGGGTTGTAGGCTACTGCAGTCCAATGTCGCCCTTTGTGGGTCATGATTGCAGACCCATCTGTGAACCATGCATTCTTCTGTTCTTCACCCAGTTCTCTGAACGGAGGAGCTGTCTTGATTGGAGAGGGCTGCAAGATTGGGACTTCTTGTACATTGGGATGTGATAAAGTATCGTATGTCACTAACCCAGTAAGGAGTTTGGTCAGTTCTTTGACTTCACCAGCTTGGATCCCTCCTCTTTCCTGCAGGTACCACTTCCATTTCAATAATGTCTGGTTTTGGGCCACTGTTGTCTTTAAAGGCAATCCTTCATCTCGTACCCATCCTGCGATCGGTAAATCCGTCTTCACAGATACTGTGCTTTTCTCAGTCATCGTGTCCACATGCTGTAGTGCGAGGTATGCTGCCAGAAGATTCTTTTCCAAAGGTGTGTACCTTTGCTGAGCCCCAGTCAATTGTTTTGACCAAAACCCAATTGGTACTGCCCGCTTGCCTTTGTCTTCGCTCGGTTGCCATAGTCCCCATGATGCCACGTTGTCGTTCACCATCACATCCAATCTGAACGGAGCTTCAATTCGAACCGGTCCTAAACCCTGATGCTGTAACACTGCTTCCTTTGCTGCTTGGAATGCTGTAGCTTGATCAATTCCCCAAGCAAATGCAGATTTCTTCCGGGTAACATTGTATATGGGGCGTAGCAGCAATCCTAGATGGGGTATAAAGGCTCTCCAGTAACCCAATGCACCCAAAAAATTTTGGGCTTCTTTCAATGTCTTAGGTTCTGGAGAATTCTGGATCGTATCCAGCACAGGCTGAGGTATCTTCCGGACAGGCCCGGACCACATCATTCCTAGGAATTTAACTTCTTGGGCTGGTCCTTGAATCTTTTCTTTATTTATTGCCCATCCCCGTCCGTTCATGTAATTCACTAGAACAGGTAATGCTGCTGTCACTTCCTCTTTAGGTCCAGAGATCATGATGTCATCAATGTAGTGAAATACTGGAAGCTGTAGAGTGAGGTGGTTTAAATCTCGAGCAACTAGTCCATGGCAAATCGTAGGGGAGTGTATATATCCCTGGGGTACAACTTGGAAGGTATACTGGCGTCCTTCCCAAGTGAAGGCAAATTGATCTTGCGACTCAGGTGCAATAGGAATTGAAAAGAACGCATTTGCTAAGTCTATTACCGCGTGCCACTCCCCGGCCTGTTTGGCAATGTTTCCCACAATGGTGATGATATCAGGGACGGCAGCACTCAATGGTGGTGCTACCTTGTTAAGTCCCCGGTAATCCACTGTCACCCGCCATGAGCCATCCGGTTTCTTTACCGGAAATACAGGAGCATTAAATGGGCTGATTGCGGGTCGAACTACACCAGATTGCAAGAGCTTTATGATAGTCTCGCTAATTTCTTGATGTCCCCCCGGCAACCGGTATTGCTTTAGCCTTACCGGATTGCTTGGGGGAGGAATAATCACAGGTGTCCAATTTGCATTCCCTCGCACAATGTCCTTTACCGGTCTGAGATAGTATGGCTTGTGAGGGAATCCAAAAGTGAACACCCCCCACTGTGTCTCAATACTCTGCCCTAGTAACACATCTATTCCCAAGATATTGTCAGGCAATTCTGAAATCAACACTTTAGCATTAAAGCGTGGTCCTTTGTTAATGGACATAGCGACAACGATTTGCACTGCTTTGGTAATTCTACCTCCTAAACCTTCTATCCTCACACAGGGTCCTGATAGCTTTGATGGATTACCATGCAGTACTGTGACTTCTGCTCCTGTGTCAACTAAAGCTAAAATCTTTGTTGGTCCTGGTCTTGTCCCCCACCAAACAGTCAAAGGTACATGAGGGCGTCGGTCCCCGGCGGTTAAAGGGGACACATGTACCGCCGGAGGCCCACCATTCTGTCATTGCATTTTAGAATTTTCCCAACAAATCAAATCATGTGTCATCAGATCTTTTAAGGGGTACAAGGATCTGACTTTACCATCACTCTCTGGCAGTGTTTGTGTTTGTTTCGGTGTAGTATGAGAGTATCTTATTTCACCATAGTGCGCTGGGACGAGTGAGGACATGTGTGGGTATGAATGTGTGGGAATGTTTTCTGGGGCGGAAGACGAGGGCACAGCATAAGGGACACAATCTTGGAATAGGGGTGTGAGCAGAGGAGGTGTGGCTGTAGGTATGAGAGGAGTGGCTTGTAAATAACTAGGGGGAGGAGACTTGGGAACATATGGTGCAGAGGGTGTGGTTTTGTCTGCCTGATCCTTGAATGCCAAATGCACCTGAACCTTTTTATTAGACCTTTTTTCAACCTCCAACCATTTTTTAAACATGGCAGATGTTGAAATTCCATCAATTTGTTCTTCAGGTACACCAGCATCAACCAAATCGTTCCACATTTGTCCACGTGTTACTCTGTGCCTTGTTTTACTCCTAAACTTTCCCTGCTTCTCCCCTTCTGGGCCCAACTTGTCCTCCCTTGCTCTGTTAGCAGCAAACACACCTTTCCTAGGTTTAGATTCTGACTCTAATTCACCCATTTCAGCTAAATATGTGGTCAGCTGGTGTACCTTTCCACCATTCCCCAAACTGCCCAGCAAAGACAATAAAGATGCCTTTATGTCCTGAGGTGCATTTTTTAAAAACCGACACCGCATGCTGGCCGTGAATTCCTCCATGTCTGGGCCTTCCCAATTATCCTTGTTTAAACCTGCCACACAACCCATAACTCTAATGCGGGTAATAGCATCACTCAATTTTGACCAGGGGGAAATGGGCTCAATGTCACTGTTAGATGGAAATGCTACAAGTATGGCATGGCGCACCATATCAAATAATGAAAAATTACCTCCAATCTCCCTCACCCTCCTTAATACCTGCATGAGCTGTGGATGCACGGTTAGCTGTCCCATACTTAGTGCTTCTCTTGCATTTAACAGTATACTATCAGCTCCTCCATCCCAAATGCGCAATAACCACACACCCACATTCTCGCTAACCTGCTGCCGATAGACCTTTGCGAGCTCCATGAGCTCAGTTTGCGTGTAGCTCTTTACTACTTCATTCATCTCATCATGTGTACCATCTCTCAAACCAAGCTGCCTATCTTGGTCACAGTGTAGTCTCCTTTTCCGCTGCTGTGTAATAATAGGACGGGCTTGTTGCCTGTCCACATCATTATCATCATCAGAAAAGGACACATATTCCTCATCAGATGACTCCAGGGGTGCTTTAGGATCCCATGTGGGGTCTGCAATCATTGACCGTACCTTGCTTACCGGCACCGGTTTTCTACCTTTTTGTGACCTCCTGCGGTTAATTTTGTTTACCACTAGATTGGTACATTTCTCTTCTAGGGCATTTACATGGCATGCATTACTGCGCATACATTCTTTAGTCATAACTAACAAGTCTTTTACATCCTGCAACTCTTTCTCGAGTGCTTCATTTCTCTGCACCTCGCGGCTAAGGGCCTGCACAACTATCCACCCTGTGGTGGCAGCGGCTTTCCGCTCCTTTTTAGAGTATACTCCCAGGTCTAACCGTAATGCCTGAGTACCAAGTTCAGTACCAGCATCAGGATAGACTGGAGCTGCATATTTTATCAGCTCCTCAGCAATGGGTTTCCAGCTTGCTAAACTGGCCCACAATGGAATTGTCCCATACTTAGACACCTCCTTCCCTCCTGCTCTATTACTTTTTCTAAACAGAGTATGCATCTCTACTCTCAGGGGGAACACAAAAATGCAATATACAAATCAAAGACAGTACTTGTTAACTCTATCTCTTGGTACAGTGCCACGTGACTGTGCTAAATGCTTATTCACTATACAGTAGTTATACACAGTTCAGAGGTTGTTAAATACCTTGTATAGGGGCACTATAAACACATATACATAACACAATAGTTCACTCAATTATTTTATATTTAGTGATTGTGCATTATCCTGCCGACTACGCCAGTTGTATTGGTTGGTGAAGATTAGTAAATGCTCTATTTAAATTAATACCAGACTAATACCAGATATGGTATCAATTGGTGTCTGTTTAACAGTTTACAGTTTGGTTTCCACGGTTACACAATAACAATAGAAACTAAATGAGCATTACCTCAACAGCAACATTAATAAGGTATACTGGTCAATCACACAAATATTGGTAAATATCTTGAATGAACAGACAAAAGTCTAAAGTTTGATAAAAGTATAAACAAAACTTTACTGGAAATAAAACAACACAAACACTTTAACATACACTGCTATAAACAATACAATCAGGTAAGAAATCTACTTAGCACTAAATGGTGGAGATTCAGCAGCTTACACAGGATAGTTGAATCAGCATACACAAGACAATGAGGGGAGTTCCTTGCTGCATGTTCAATGGATTGTACATGAGACCCTCTAGAGACACCTGGCTTCTTCAGACCCAGTCATGAAACTGACCCCCTAGCTAACTGGTAATCCCTTAGGTAACCTCCCACCCATTATCCACCCACAGAGGTAACCAACCAATACCTGATGGTCATCTCTAGTAGGTGGACAATACCTGTGGTCACTTGTGGAAGGAAGTGACTCAAAGATTGTCACTTCCTCCCTCAAGCACATGTCTCATTGAATATGCGGCAGCCATCTTTATTCACTCGACGTCACAATGCTCACTAAACCCCCCTATAGGTTACATTTGTTATCACACATGAATGGGAACACTAAACATTTATTATTGCCCATAATCAATACACCTAGATCTTGACACTGCTAGGTACAGAGACTTTAGCTTGTTTCAATGGGCAAAATTAAATTCTGTGGCCTTTTCTACCACAATAGAAACATGAATTGTCAATACGCCTCTTCTTCATTTGCTCATTAGTGAGGGGTTCACGTTTAAAACTTCTCTTAGGCAGTTTTTTTAGATAATGACTCAGTCTTGGGGTCTTTCTCAAAAACATTAGTAACACTGTTCTCCAGGACACACATCACAGACTTGCATATCTGCAACAAACAATCAACCAGCAGCTTTAGCACTGAGGTTAACCCTGCGGACTCCATAGTATGGCTTTTGCATTCTGTCAGGGCCTTTACCAGGTCAGGTAGGAGTTTTAGCACAGGGATAGTGGAGGTGTCTTTTTGCATGTTATATATAGAGGGAGAACAGATAAGGAAACAAAGTGCTAGGTATTGGAATAAAGACTGAAGGAGAGACTGTATTGGATATGGCTTGCAAAGTCATGTATTAGTGATTCACGTTACAGAAGCAACTTCCTAAGTATATTAATGATATGACGTACCTCCCTTTAGATAGACCACTCCTTCGGACTATGGCGTCCATTTTGATATCTGATCTATGTAGCATTGTAAGAAGTGCATTACTCCTACCAACAGGTGTCACTATGGAGTGAGTGAAGGGAGTGAGTGATGGCTCTTTGTTCCACCAGGTAAATCCTGGAGGAGGGGTGGTGATACTGGACAATAGCTGTGTGGGGGGATGAGAGGAAACAGTTGTGAAATGATCAGAAAGAAACAACAAGGAAGAGCTCTAAAACTATTTCTAGTTAAAAGTAAAGCTTTCATCTTGGGCTAAGTTTAAGTGCCAAGAAGCTAGGGTTTAGTGTAATGCCTAGTATTGTAACTAAAAGTAGAAAGTAACTGCTCCAGAACCTCTTTCAAAATCATCCTTTATCGACCTGGAATCAAGAGCTATTGTGGACACAGCCATGTGCTTTGCTGAACCTCTCTGAAGTTAAGTACACATGATATCTAATAATTACAATGCTATATAGAATATAACAGTTGTATGTTTGTAACTTTGTTTGTGATATCCTTTTAGATATATTGTTTTTACTGCCAGAGGTATAAATAAAGTATATTATATATATCACAACCTCTTTTGGTATTCATCTTTATATAATTTATCTGTATTCTCGAATCAAAGAAATTTATTGTTGTACTGTTAGTCTTGTTTGTCTAAATAAATATTTATTAATTATTTCATTAATAATTATTTTGCATAATTTAGAATACAGCAGGCCACGACCGCAACAGAGACAAAAGGGAATTTAGCAAATAACTGCAGAATAGGAAAAGTGTTTGAGTAGAAACTGCTGTATGAACAAAGACCTATAGCAGGGACTGTAGACAAATCAAAGGTCGGGGTGGAGAGAGTTAAACAAGGGGAGTGGCCTGTGGTAAGGGTTAAGGCCAAAGGTAAGGGTTAACGCCAGAGGTATCGGTATCTAAGCAGGAACACCCGAGAGGGGGTGAGGTCAGAGGTTGGTAGCTAAGCAGGAACACCCGAGAGGAGGTGAGGTCAGAGGTTGGTAGCTAAGCAGGAACACCCGAGAGGGGGTGAGGTCAGAGGTTGGTAGCTAAGCAGGAACACCCAAGAGGGGGTGAGGAATGAGAAGGGTAGCTAAGCAGTAAGGAACACCCTAGTGAGGGTGAGAAATGAGAAGGGTAGCTTTAAGAGAACAGAAGCAGCAGTTCTCAGAAGCCAGGCATCCAACTTCAATGCGAAAGCACTGTTTGCCAGAAACTGCAGCTATTTAACCTGGGTGTGAGCAAAAGGTAACAAGCCCACCTGACACCAAACAGAGGGGAAGAAATACAAGCAAAGTAAGGAAGGGAGGCCTCTAGAGGAGGCAGGAGGAATATAAGCACATAAATAATGACTTTTAAATGCATGAGTCAGAAGGTCAGTGTTGAACCCTGACACTCTCGTATGGGGGATAGGGAGAGAATACACGATGGCGACAATAACACAATCCTCCAACCGGAACATTTCCTGGCAGTTACTCAAACTATATGGGATGCTCTCGGTTCCTCCTCTTCCCCATCTACGCTACCCATGCAACCCAACTTGGTACTTCCTCATGGGCTTCATTATCACAATAATCAAGTTAATGTTCCCCCTATAGTACGTTTAAGTATACATCAATTCTTTCACGATTCCCCTTCTGCCGGGCACAGAGGTATACGCCAAACTTAAGACTTGATCCAACGTGTGTTTTGGTTGCCCAATATGACTGAAGAGATCACCAAGTTCATCACATCTTGTACTACGTGTGCACAAGCCAAAGAAAGTCACCTCAAACCCTCTGGTCTGCTTCAACCACTTCCTGTACCAACTAGGCCTTGGTCTGACATTTCTATGGATTTCATCACAGATTTACCCAGCTCTCAACACTTCACCACGTTAATAGTAATTGTGGATCTATTTTCTAAAATGGCACATTTCGTTCCTCACAAAAGACTCCCTAATGCCACCGAAACTGCTGGGTTATTCATCAGAGAGATATTCAGACTACATAGTCTACCTGAAAACGTGGTTTTCGGACAGGGGTAGTCAATTCACCTCACATTTTTGGAAGGCCTTTTGCGCTGAATTGCATATCACCCGATCCCTTACCACAGACTTCCATCCTCAGAGCAATGGTCAAACAGAAAGGACCAATCAAACAATAGAACAATACTTACGCTGTTTTACTACATATCTGCAAGACCATTATATCAAATACCTACCTTTGGCAGAATTTGCTTAAAACATTCACATTCATATCTCTATTGCCATGTCGTTTTTTGTTAAGTATTGATTCCATCCCTCCATGCTTCCTGGTTCTCCAGACCCCAGTACGGTTCCTTCCGCTACCGATCAGATACAGAACCTCACGAACAACTACCCCGTCATTCATAAGACCCTGATCGATGCTCAACACCTTTATAAGTGTTTTGCTGTTCGTCACTGCTCCACAGCACCTTCATACCGCTGGGCGACAAGGTATGGTTGTCTACTAAACACCTGAAGCTTTCCTGTCCCTCCAGAAAATTAGGTCCTAGATTCCTTGGTCCGTTTCCTGTCATCGGTATCGTGTCTCCGGTGGCTTTGAAGCTTTGATTGCCTCATACCATGAGAATCCATCCAGTCTTCCATGTATCTCTGCTCAAGCCTCATGTGACCAACCCCTTTGATGGTCGACATGTCACCCCTCCGGCTCCAGTTCTTATTTTATGATTGACTGGGTGGAAGAATATGAGGTTGAATCAATCCTGGACTCAAGATTACACAGAGGTCAGTTACAGTATCTTGTACATTGGTAGGGTTATGGTCCTTCTGATAGGCCCTGGGAACTGGCCAGGATGGTTCATGCTGCTAAGCTGTGTTACCTGGATATACCAAGGTCTGCTAAGCTGTGTTACCTGCATATACCAAGGTCTGCTGAGCTGTGTTACCTGCATATACCAAGGTCTGCTAAGCTGTGTCACCTGCATATACCAAAGTCTGCTAAGCTGTGTAACCTGCATATACCAAGGTCTGCTGAGCTGTGTTACCTGCATATACCAAGGTCTGCTGAGCTGTGTTACCTGCATATACCAAGGTCTGCTAAGCTGTGTTACCTGCATATACCAAGGTCTGCTAAGCTGTGTCACCTGCCGAATCCTCGGCTTGTTTTGACTTTGCTTATTTTCCGCCTGCCTCGACCCCCTAGCTTGCTCCTCGACGCTTGATTTCTGCCAATTTATATCTTCAACCTGTTCCAGTCTGTCTTGTCTCCTGTGCTGCTCAGTGTATTCCAGCAACCCATTCCTGGTTACCTCTAGGTTGTACTTGTGCCGCACAAGCCCCTGGCAAAACATTATCCTGGGCTCAACCTTTAGGTACATATTTGTCAGGGTGAACACCACTAAGTACTTCCCAAGAGGTGATCTTGCAACAAGGGTCCCTCCTCCTGGGTGTCACAGGTACACCGTTACAGATGTGAGGCATTGTTGGGAACCTGCCAAAATAAGGTTATACCATACTGTGACATTCTTGTTAGAATATCAACTTACATTGAATTACTTATTTTTAAGTACTAAATTGCCCATAATTTCAGTGTAACTACAAAAACATAAAGAGTCAGCAGCATGAGGCTTGTTGTAGGTAAGTAAAAGGTTATTTGGCAGTTAGTTGGGCTGTTAGGTGCGGGTAAGGCTGTTAGGTGTGCATAAGGACTAGCAGTTCTGCCTCGAGATAAAAATTTCTGGAGTTAGCGTGTGCAAGTGTTCTATAGAGCGTGGGGAGTTTAAGATCAGTGATTGGTTAGGAATTCTGGTGCTAGCCACTCGAGGATAGTGACTGTGCCTTATTGGGGGTATAAATAGAAGCGCAGCGCTATGTTTTAGTGCCTGAGGTAGCTACAGCAAGAGCTTAATCACTGGTGCTGAGGCACTGAGCTAATCACTGAGCAGCTTACCTAAGGCATGTCCGTCATAATGGAAGAGCTGTTGGAGCGGCTAAGCTGGAAGATGAGAAGTTGTGGCGATGAAGAGTGGCAGCGATCCTGTCTGGAGTCAGCCCCAGGCACTTCAGCACTTGAAGAAGCTGAAGAGTTGGAGCTGGAGGCGGAACAGCTTGCGGAGGCTGGCTCAGGGAGGAGCTCCCACGAGCGACATCTCATGAGACTTGCTGAGGTTAAAGCAAGGTCTCATGGGAGTGTTAAAGGGAAAGGTCGTGAGATCAGAATGTCAGCATCATAAGTGCTGCAGGGGTTAATTTGTACTTACTAAAACAATAACACAGATAATAAATGAATACACAACACAAGTGTTTTGCAAGAAAAGGTCGTGGTCTTTTATTTGATCTATACATCATTTGCAACATAACTTCAATTCACCTCTGGAATTCACATTTATAACCACACATCTCCGGTCTTGCCTGGCACGTCCTGCAGTGAAACAAGCGGTTTTTGCGATCAACTATCGCGGAATCCACTTTAACGGTGCTGGTCTATTGCCTCGATGTTGAGGCAATAGCCAGCACCGAAATTTCCTCTCTGGGGCACCCACAATCGCCCCATGGAGCAATCGTGGGCGCCATATTGACGGAGCAGCCCTCTTGTTGTCTGAGCTTCGGAAGTGAAAGTACATTCACTTCCGTCGCTCTGAATATGTTGCTTGACTGCCCCTGGAGGCAGCAAGTAACATTGCAATGTTAAAAAAAAAAAAATTAATTAGCTTACACCTGGTATTATAGTTAGATTAGCCTATAGGGTTCTTTTTTTTTTTTTTAAGGCCATCAGACTATTTTTCAGTGTTCCTTTTGTTTAAATAAACCACGTACACTGATTCCTTCATTTTTTCCCTTTTTTTCCCCCTTCTCCCTTCCCCTTCTCTTTTTTACCTTTTTCTTCCCTTTCCCTTTCCCCTCCCTTTTCCTTTTCTCTTTCTTCCCTTTTCCCTTTTCCCTCTCTTTCTTCCATTTTCTTTTCTATTTCCTTTCCTTCCCTTTTCCCTCTACTTTCTCTTTTTTTCTTCCCTCTTTTCCATCATCCTTAGGCCATCTTTAATTATTTATCAATTCTTACTCCCATCTAATGGTTCCCATTCCCCCCCCTCCCCTGTCTTCCCCTTCTTCCCTACTACAACTCTCCCCCTGATTTTTGTGGGTAAATTTTATTTAATCGAGTCGGGGTCAAGTACCATCTGTTCATAATCTTGTAGTGTGTTTCTCTCAAATTTAAACATCTGGCTGATTTATAGGTTTTTGTCAGCAATTCATACCAGTCCTTTTCTGTTATGTTCGCATTTAGATCTCTATTCCATTTTTTTAAGAGCAAGGGAACTAATTTAGGACTACTGTTCCTTATGAGAGTAACACATCTAGTTAGAAGTTTCTTATTTCCTTTCTCTGTTATCAATTTACCTAAACCTTTAACTATTTCAGTTGTCTCTGTTTTAACAAATTTCTTCTGAAAATGTTACACCCTGAGATAGGTAAAAATTGATTTATTAGTAATCCCATATTGTTGGTGCAGATCATTAAAGGATTTGAAGTTGGTCTCCGTATACAGGTCACCAATTCCGTATAAACCTTTGTTTCCATTCTTCTAGATTCAAATCACTTATATTATCACTTAATATTTCCAATGTAAGATCTGTCAATAAACAATTTTTAATCCCTAGTTTTTTCTTCATTTTGTTCCAATGTATCATTATTTCATCCATTGTTAGGGATTTATTTTTTATGTCGCTTAATTTTTGTTTATTTTTTCCCACCCACCAGAAGGGTCCCGTTAGATCATCTATATTCAGGAGTTCTTTCTCTATATTATACCACGCTTCATCCTTTGCACTAGGTTTTTGAGTGTTAATTGCGTGCAACATTTTACAAGCTGTATGGTATTCCTGTATATCAGGGGCTCCTAGTCCTCCTTGATTTGGTTTTTTTTTAAGCACTTCTATTTCTACTTGCCTTTTTCCCTTGCCAGATAAAATTGTTTATAGACTTTTGGACTAACTCTAGCCAAGCTGTTGGTATTTTGAGTATGATCATCCTAAATAAATAGGTCCATTTTGGTAACACGTATGCTTTCAATATGTTTATCCTTCCCCACCAAGACAACCCCAGGGGTTTCCATCTTTTTAGTTGTTTATTAGTCTGCGTTAATAAGGGTCTGGACCTATCTTGACACCCAAATATGTTATTGAGGATTTCGCCCAGGTAAAACTGAATTTTTCAGATAAAAGGTTCTTAGTCTCATATGGGATATTACTTCCCAAAGCAACCGTCTTATCCAGATTTAGTTTATACCCTGAATATTCTGGGTATAAACATATATATAGGGTTAAAATTAAATAATTTTTTGGATAAGGGATGCACACTGGTAAATAAGTCTGAATATATTTTTATTAAGTAAATGTATTGACAATAGGATAATTGTAGGGGATATATGCCAAGAAGAGGACACAAAAAAATGGAAAAATCAATATATGTATATATACTAGGAAGGTAAGAAAACCATACAAAAAAGTAAAAATAAGCTAAAAAAAAAGGACAAAAGCAAGTGAGTAGACCAAAAAACGAAAAATAAAAAATAAGAGGGGTAAATGCATGGATAGCAAAAAAAAAGGACACAGGGAGAAACACCAGGCAAAAAAAGGAATATTAAGTAAAAATCAGAGAAAAACAATGAAAAAAACGGAGAAAAATGTGGTATAAGGTACTAAACAAGTAAATACAGTATCGGGGAGAAATAGTCCTAACCACAAAAATATGACACAAATATATAGTAACAAAAATAGCTCAAAGAAAAGGCTCAACAAAAATAATGAGCACAGAAATAAATAAACAAAGATAAATAAAATAACCAAAAAACGCCTCTTGCATAAATAAACAGGACACTGCAGCAAACAGCCAGAAATGCAGAAAAATAGGTAAGTCAAATGGTGTAGGGGAAACTTCTGGAGTGATCCATATGAATGGATACTATCTCACTCATATGCAGTCATAAAGTTCTTTGGTGGTTCAGTGGAGGCGGGTAAGGGTGAGTCCATACAATCTGTAGCACAATTCAAGGCTGAAAGGCAGGATAATCCGATGTACATGAGAAAGCTGCAGAGGACTTATGCGGTGGGGGCACGGGGCTGCGCGCTCGGAGATCGCTCCTTCTGAGGCCATGCCGTGTAGTGTTGTAGACGGGCCTTAAATGCTCATTCTCCTAGGCGTACGTCATAGAGAAAGCACCACCGGCGCATGGCGCTGATGTCGAGGGTCATCGGACGCGATAATCATTGCAGTAGATGAGAGCTGATCCAAGTCAGTTCTCGTAGACTCGTGTGGGAAACACTGCTGCCTGGGAGTGTGGGGGATATATAAGTCCGGTGGGACAGCCCAGCAAGGAAATAGGAAGCAACCGAAAATAGTGGGGGGACACAAGGATCAAGGAAGGTTATTTGGCAACATTAGATGTACAGAGTCTATATACCTCGATACCCCACGAAGGTGGTATCCAGGCTGTGTTCTGGACAATCGAATCAGACACAACAGTCTCCTGGAACCCAGCGAAAAAGAACTATGTCCTCAGCCTTCTCCGATTTATTCTCACTGAGAACTATTTCCTATTTGAGGATCAGCTCTATCTACAGAACATAGGAACCGCCATGGGCTCTAACGTCGCTCCAACTTATGCTAACATCTACATGGACCACCTAGAGGTAAGTGGCATCTACAAATCCCCCCTCTTTAAACACTTCTTGCTCTGGAAACGTTATATCGATGACGTGTTCGTCTGTTGGACGGGCACCAGAGGTGAATTTACCCAGTTCATCACAGATATTAATGCTATCAACCCGTATATTACCTTCACCAGCGAGCTCAATGAACAACGTATACCCTTTTTGGACACCATGGTGATATGATCTGGAAATAAGCTCGAAACCGATATCTACTCAAAACCAATGGACAAAAACAATCTGCTCCTATTCAGCAGCTACCACACGGAACATTCCAAAGAGGGTCTTCCCTTCAGTCAACTCGTCCGCACGAAAAGGATAGTGAGCAATCCTCTCCTCCTGGAAACTCGCTTGGACGAAATGTCCAAAAAATTCTCGGACAGGGGCTACAATCAGGAACTTTTACACACCCAAAAGAACAGGCTATCCACCATCCCTAGAGATACACTATTGAAACCTAGAAGCAAGAATACCTTACATTCTCAAATATCTTATCCAATACATCTTATACCTCTTCTCCGGAGGTGGGCCACCTTTCAGGAGTTTTGTGAAACACCTTGGAGCTGAACTTAGGCCGAATGGAAGGCAAGTAAATTGCCACGGGTTTCTGTTCCATAGAAAACGAAGAAATGAACGACTGCCATATGCATCGAAACCATGAGATAGGCGTCCTTTAGGTCCAGACGGGTGAACCAGTCTCCATCTTGAAGAAGATCCTGTAATAGATGGATACCCTCCATCTTGAAATGTCGATAAATCACGTGTGTGTTGAGATCCCATAACTTGATTACCGGGCGAAAATCCCCTGTCTTTTTCCATACTAGGAATATTTTGCTGAAAAATCCTCCCTGGTCTGTGACTGGTTGAATGGCAGTCTTTGTCCGTAGTTCGTGTAGTTGTTGATCGATGAGTCGTGTGTCTTTGACCGAGAAGATGAGTGGTCTGGGAGGGGTAGTTTGATAGGGAATCGAGTCAAATTCTATACGGAATCCTTGGACGGTTTGTAAGACCCATGTATCCGAGGACAACTTTTCCCAATTCTGGAAAAAAAAGGGTTAGGCAACCTGCGGTGGGAGATTTGGTTACTACAAGAGGATAAATATGTGGACAAATTTGGCTTACCTGTGGAGAAACATGCTTTAGCTCTTCCACGACCACCACGGCTTCTTCCTGAGCCCCTTGAATAGTGGAACTGTTGGCGGCTTCCAAAGTCTTGTGCACGTGTTGTGCGGGGACCTGACGGCCCCGTTGCCGACCAGCCCCTCCAAAAACATCTCTTTGGGTATTGCCTCTGAACACTTCATTCAACACACATTGATAACTGCGCCTTATTCAATGAAGTAAACACATTAACATGTTTATTCAGTTCCTTTAGGAAGGCTTCACCAAATAATTTGCCTCTTGCTTGCGGGCCCAATTCTTTGGTCCCAAGATCTGCCAATTTAGCATCGATTCTAAACAGTGCTGCACGGTGCCTCTCAGATGAGAGGGCCCCATTGGTATTGCCCAGAAAGTAGAAGCTACGTTGGGCCCACTCGCGGATGTCGTGTGCCCATTCACGCACCGAATCCGCAGTGAAAGAATCTGCTTGTGTATAGGCCTCATCAGCCAGTGTCATAATTCGAGCCAATGGCCTAATCGTGTCTAGGACTTTGTCTTGCGCTCCTCTAAAGCCATGTTCAACCCCTTTGCGTGGGTCTCTTCCACCTTTGGACATAAATGATAGCATCAGCTGATCAAACTCAGGAGTAACCGCCACTTTATCCGGAAGAGAGGGACGTGGACATTCAGAACGCATCCTCTTTTTCACCTCCCTGTCTAGAGATTTTCGGAGCCAGAAATGCATGAAACGCGCCAGGTGTTCTGAGGGTGTCCAGTCCCCGGATCGGGGGTGTCTTATATTTCTCGGGTCAAACATACATTGCCCTGTAGTATCATGGAATATCTCCTCATCAGGTTGTCCAGTGGTAACTGAAGGCTCCCCATCCTCCAAAGTCTGGGGCTCACCCAGAAATGTTTCTGTTATACACAGGTTTGATTCCCATAAAATGTCACCGTGTCAGAAGGATCTGCCTGCCATTCATCTAGAATGGAGAGGAATGGAGGGGGGGGGGGGCATCTAATTCCTCATCCGAGGAAAGTGGTAATGGGATTGCCTGTTTGCGATGTTTCAATGGGGCTTTGCCTTTAGATGGATCTGTCTTGGATCCCTCGCCCTTCCAGTGGTGTTTAGCCGGACAAAGTCGTTCCTTAGAGGAATCTGACTCTTCTGATGCCTCTTGAAAATGGGTGTGTTTGGATGATTTAGATCCCAGGCTTTTTGGAAGAGCCTTAGCCAAGGCTTTTTCAACTGAAGCTGAAACAGCTTCATTAATCAGAGTTTGTAAATTAGTAGGAAGCTGTGACTCTTCCATATTGAGCTTATCCATATAGAAATAGGCTTATTGAATTGGGGCTCACCCAAATGTAGCTGAAAATTAGAATCTTTTAAATATAGACAAAGAGGCTTAAAAATATATTGGCAGGTGGGACCTCAGCACAAATCAGAATGTATACCAATTATAAGTATATTAGTCTGGTGCTCACCCAAATAAGAGGCAAGTGCGTGACAAATCCCCTTCAGCAGCACTTATTTTAGGTCTCACCTAGGACTGGGTTACTAGGTAAAAAACCTGACCAGTTATCCCACTGTATGAAACTTATAACGTTTAACCCCTTAGTGACAAGACATTTTCACCTTGACTTTCCCTTGGTGACAATGGCTGTTTTGACATTTCTAGGGTGTTTGTGTTTAGCTGTAATTTTTTTCTTTCTCACATACAATACCCACACAAATTATATGTTGTTTTTATCGTCATAAGAAGGGCTTTCATTAGATACCATTATGTTCATCATATCTTATAATTTACTACAAAAAAAATCATAAAATATGATGAAAAATGTAAAAAAAACACACTTTTTCTAACTTTGACTTAAAATATAATTTACACAAATAAAATCATTAAAAAAGACCCCGTCTAAATAGTTTCTAAATGTTCTCCCGAGTTCAAAAATATGCATGTTTCCATATTTTTCGGTATTTTTTTGCGAGTTATGGGGCAAAAACCAAAAATAGTGTTTTTTGGTTTTTTCCTATATAGATCTTTTGACCCCAACCCGAACCCAAAATTTAACCCTAACACTAAATTTAACCCCAACTCTAATCCTTATTATATCCCTTAATATTTTTTAACTTTAATTTAATTTTAATCCTATCCCTTATGCTAAAAAATATTTAATTTTAACCCTATAGGCTAATATAGCTAAATAACCTGTTTTTAATTAATTAAATATTTATTTTAATTATTTCCCATTGCAATGCTACTAAACTACCACTAGGGGTAGTCAAGTAGCATATTCAGAGCGACAGAAGTGAAGTTACTTTCACTTCCGAAGCTCAGACCGGCTGAGGACTTAGCCATATTGACGAGCAGCATGCTCCGTCAATATGGCTCCCCACGATCGCTCCGTGGGGCGATCGTGGGGGTCCCGAAAATAGACCGAAATAGACCAGCACTGTTAAAGCGGTTTTTGCGATCGTTGCTTCATTCACTGCAGGACGTGCCAGGCACGTCCTTTGTCGTTAAGGGAGCTTCTCCCAGGACGTGCCTGGCACGTCCTTTTTTCGTCAAGGGGTTAAAAAGCCTTTCGTTAGTAAATAAAGTTTCTTCCTTACTTTATTTCTGGTAAATTCCGTTGAATGAAACTTCTAAAAATAAACTTAATAAGCCTTCCGTTATAAATTAAAAGTTCTCCTACTTCGTTTCAGATAAACTCCTTTGAAGCAAAGATGGCCGTCAAAAATCTCGCGACATGAGATCCAAGATGGCCGCCGGAGAAAACACTGCGATATTAATGCGGGAAACAACGAAAGAGAGAAAGTCTGCATAAACGCGGAGGTTTAAGCAGACACAGGAGTGGCGAGCGTAGCCACAATGAAACCAGCACTCGGAGAAGACGGACCAAAAGTCATTCCCCAAGTGACGAATGACTAAACTAAAAAGGCAGTAAATAAATAAGACAGAGAAAAGGAGAGACAGTTGAAGAAATCTGTCAGGGCATATTTGTCAGGAACAAGTCCCAGACCAAAACATTACCACAAGTAATATGGATAAGGGTTAAGCATAAACAAAAATATATCACAAAACTAAATAAAATAAATACAATATAATATAATATAATATAAAAAAATAATATAATAATATAATATAATAGCCAAGTCAAAGCTCATAGTACTGAATCAGGTGTTGGAATTACATTGCTATTTATTGTTGTAACAAGATCAATATGAGTAAGCCATTTAGTAACTCACTGGGAAATAATCCCAGTAAAATATACAGTATCTTGAACATGCACAAAGACTTCAGTCAGATATCAAGTACTGGATTTAATAATCCACAGTCAGAAAATATAGTCACGTAACTGTGTTACAGGCCAATTTGGCATCCTGTTCAAAAGCTTTGTGTTAAGAGCAGATTGACTCTCAAAATTTCAAAATTCATAATCAGAATTTGTGTAAAGAGATAGACTAGCTGAAAAAGTACAGAGACTCATACAGCTCTCTACAAATGGCGATAAGCCATGCCAAAAGCCCCAAAATAATGTGTCCCGCAGTGGTGTGTCTTGGTTTTGTGCTGCCCTAGGCAGACAAATTTTGGGCACCCCCCCTACCCACGATGCACACCCACGACATGACCCATAACCCACGTTGCACACCAAGGACATGCCCCATCACTCCATTTACATGCACATTGTCAATATTATTTGCCATTAATATTCCCCAGCTAATTTGCCCAATAATATGCCAGTATCATTTTCCATTAATATGCCCCAGCCAGTTTGCCCAATAATATGCCAGTAGTATTTTGTCATTAATATTCCCCAGCCTATTTTCCCAATAATATGCCAGTATTTGTCATTGAATATGCCCCTTCCAATTTGCCATTTATGCCAGTATAATTTGCCATTAATATTCCCCAGCCAATTTGCCCAATAATATGCCAGTGTTATTCTGCCATTTAATATGCCCCAGCCAATTTGCCCAATATTAAGCCACTATTATTTGCCATTTAATATGCCCCTGCCAATTTGTCCAATAATATGCCAGTGTTATTTGCCATTAATAAGCCCCAACCAATGTGGTAAATAATATGCCAGTGTTATTTGCCATTTAATATGCCCCTGACATTTTTCCCAATAATATGCCAGTGTTATTTGCCATTTAATATGCCCCTGCTAATTTGCCTAATAATATGCCAGTGTTATTTGCCATTTAATATGCCCCTGCTAATTTGCCCAATAATATGTCAGTGTTATTTGCCATTTAATATGCCCCAGCCAATTTGCCCAATAATATGCCACTGTTATTTGCCATTTAATATGCCCCAGCCAATTTGCCCAATAATATGCCACTGTTATTTGCCATTTAATATGCCCCAGCCAATTTGCCCAATAATATGCCAGTGTTATTTGCCATTTAATATCCCACAGCCAATTTGCCCAATAATATGCCAATGTTATTTGCCATTTAATTTCCCCCAGCCAATTTGCCCAATAATATGCCAGTGTTATTTGCCATTTAATATGCCCCAGCCAATTTGCCCAATAATATGCCAGTGTTATTTGCCATTTAATATCCCACAGCCAATTTGCCCAATAATATGCCAGTGTTATTTGCCATTTAATATGCCCCAGCCAATTTGCCCAATAATATGCCAGTGTTCTTTGCCATTTAATATCCCACAGCCGATTTGCCCAAATCCCCCCATCACTTACCTTTCCCTGGTGGTTAGTGGCAGGCTCCTCCATGCTGCCTGTTCGGCTCTCAAGCGGTTGTGCCGACAGGTCACGTGACCCGGCGCGCGTATGACGTGAGCGCAACGGTCATGTGACTGTCGGCACTTCCGTGTCACACTGCACGGGGAGCCGAACAGGCCGCACGGAGGTTTCTCTGTGCTGCCTGTTCGGCTCCCCGTGCAGCCTGCCGGCAGAGGGAAGGTGAGGGGGGATCTTCCGATCCCTTCTCACCTCTGTCTCTGTCTGCAAGCGCGTTTTTTTTTTTTTTTTAAAGGGCCAGATTTTTATTTTATTTTTTCAGTGCTGGGGGGCTCCAAATTTGCTGCCCTAGGCATCCGCCTAGGATGCCCCGCGGTAGATACAGCACTGGTGTCCCGTGTTGATAACTGTCTGGCACAGTGGTTAAACCCAACAGATTCACAGCAAGAAAGCATTAATATGCAAATGCAGGCAATAGAGAACCAAATAAATCCCATGTATCAATTTGTATTGGTTCAGCAAAACATTGGTGACCCAAACCCTCTTAAAGCTGATATATGCCAAGCTCATGCAAGCAAGCCCCAAAGGGTTACCATCAGGATATCTGATGAAGAAGCCAGCAGCATGAAATCATGAGTTTCTGATAATCATAGTTTCTCTGATAGTGTGCAAATTGAGGTCAGTGAGCCCAGAGGGCTCACTTACCCCTGGCAAGTAGACATACCTTTAAGTGGCACTCCCAATATGGTGCATTCACCAAAAGGAGTTGCAAGCAAATACCCACAGACAAGTGTAACACACAGGTTATTATTTTCAATTCCCATGATCCCAAATTTAACCAGGTTCAGTTAATATAATTGACCATATTAAGTTGTCTGAAACCTCCATGGAATCTCTGAATCTGTACTCAGACTTAGATAACATTAAATTCCTAACATTGGTCTTTGATGGTAAGTACCACAATTTCTTTAGTTCCATGATAGATAGGAATTTCCAAAATTGTCATAAGGTAATCCAGGAGGTCAAATTAGAATTTGGCCCACATAGGATTTGGCCTAAAAAGCAGATGGTGTTAGAGCCAAAGGTAGACCCCATCAGAAAGTGAGCTATGCTAAGTAGCCAAGTCTCCTAAGCTGCCTGTGGCAAACCTAGCCACTTTAGGTCATATTGCAGAACATTTAAAGCAGAGGCGTCGCTAGGGGGGGGGGGGGGGTACTGGGGCTGAAGCCCCGAGTATCAGCTCCATAGCCCCGAGTCTCAGGCACTGCTGTTAAAATGATTAACAGCAGTGCACAGTTCTTCATGCTGATGGGGTCCCTGAGTGACAGGGTGCCCCATGCTATATGTGTGCCTCGGCAGGTCTCTGCCTCTTCTAGCAGAGACCTGCTTCTAACAGAATTTCCCTGCCCGATGCCAATCAGACGCAGGGGCGGGGCTTAAACCCGTGGCTCCGCCCCCTCCACTGAGCAGTAGGAAGGCAGCATGGAGGGAGCTGGTCTCTGGCAAGAAGAGTTCAGCAGCTCCCTCCACATCCTAGAGTGCCAGGGAGAAGCCAGAGCTGACCCCTCTCCACCTTACAAGGTAAGGGAGACTAACATTAGTTTGTATGTTTGTTGTTGTGGACCACCCTTTCCATGATGCTCAGCCAGCATTATGGTGTGTTTTGGCTGGCTGAGGATCATGAGAATGGTAGTTCACAGCTAACTTTGTATGGGCTGTTGACTAAATGTCTCATAATGCTCAGCCAGAATTGCCTGGCTGAGGATTATGAGAAAATGGGTAACCGCATTCACAATAAGAGGTGTTAGCTGTGAACTACAATTCTCATGATACCAAGTCAGCCAAAAAATGCAAATTAAGATATTATTATTCCGAAAATTAAAAGAAAAAGCTACATTAATTATATTAGAGTGTGAGCTTTATTGGCAGGCTGAATTACATTAGAGTGTGAGCTTTATTGGCAGGCTGAATTACATTAGAGTGTGAGCTTTATTGGTGGACTGATTTACATTAGAGTGTGAGCTTTATTGGTGGACTGATTTACATTAGAGTGTGAGCTTTATTGGTGGACTGATTTACATTAGAGTGTGAGCTTTATTGGTGGACTGATCTACATTAAAGTGTGTGCTTTATTGGCAGGCTGAATTACATTGGAGTGTGAGCTTTAATGGTGGACTGAATTACATTAGAGTGTGAGCTTTATTGGTGGACTGAATTACATTAGAGTGTGAGCTTTATTGGCAGGCTGAATTACATTAGAGTGTGAGCTTTATTGGTGGACTGATTTACATTAGAGTGTGAGCTTTATTGGTGGACTGAATTACATTAGAGTGTGAGCTTTATTGGTGGACTGAATTACATTAGAGTGTGAGCTTTATTGGCAGGCTGAATTACATTAGAGTGTGAGCTTTATTGGTGGACTGATTTACATTAAAGTTTGAGCTTTATTGGTGGGCTGAATTACATTAGAGTGTGAGCTTTATTGGCAGACTGAATTACATTAGAGTGTGAGCTTCATTGGCTGGCTGAATTACATTAGAGTGTGAGCTCTATTGGCAGGCTGAATTACATTAGAGTGTGAGCTTTATTGGCGGGCTGAATTACATTAGAGTGTGAGCTTTATTGGCAGGCTGAATTACATTAGAGTGTGAGCTTTATTGGCAGGCTGAATTACATTAGAGTGTGAGCTTTATTGGCGGACTGATCTACATTAAAGTGTGAGCTTTATTGGTGGACTGAATTACATTAGACTGTGAGCTTTATTGGTGGACTGAATTACATTAGAGTGTGAGCTGGGTGCTGGGGTAAATTCTGGGTGCATTGTGGGTGCAGAGGAAGAACATACAAACAAGAAATACATTTTTCTTTTTTAAATTTATAATTCTTTATTAGCTATATTGTATCAAAAAAAAAACACCATTCACATATATACAGAAAAAAGAATAATCGTATACATTTAACGTACATACATATATATGCATTCCTCTCAGTGTTTGATCGTATATAACACAGAAGACAAATACACAACATAAGAGCTAAACATACAAATCTTCAAGTATCCCCTTCCCGTCTCTCCCCCCCAGCTCCCATCCACCATGCTGCCATAGCAGCTATCGTCACTCTCTCTCCCCCCACCCGTCCGCGTCGAAGAGGCGGAAGAGGAGAGAGCGAGGAAGTAGAGGAGAGGTCAAGGAGTGGGAGAAAGGGGAAGTCTCTCCCTTGCGGTGCAGGCGGTGGTGGAGGGGGAAGGTTCTCTCTCAGGTACAATGCCCAAGGGTCCCCCACTAATCTTTGGCAGGTTAATCCATACTCTCTGATACACTTCGCTGTTTATGCCATATAGAGCTTTCTCTGACCCAGCTTGAAATACTAGCTGGGTCACAACCTCTGTCCATACTGGTGGTGTTGAGTTTTTCCATGCTCTGGCTATGCATAGTTTCGCAGCAAGAAAAATGTTTATCAAAAAATATTTCTTATACTTTTCTACCTTGGGGAATCCAGTGTGGAATAAAAATAGCTGAGGTGTCAAAGTAATGTTAGGGTCTATTACTTCTTGTAAGGTTTTTAATATTTTATTTTTAATTAATGATAAAGATGTACAATGCCACCAGATATGCGATTGAGATCCCACCTCCAGGTGACAGCGCCAACAGATGTCACTCGTGTCTGCCCTATATTTTGCGACTCGGGCCGGTACCAGGTACCACCTATATATCAATTTATAATATTGTTCCTGTAGTTTAATGCAGTGTACTGCCTTCCTGGTAGTCTGCCACGCTAGGTACCATTCTTGATTGGATATTTGGAAATGCATTTCCTGTTCCCATAACATTATTGGATTTGGTTTTTCAAAGTTAGAGTGAGTGATAACAAGTTTTCTGATTTTAGAATATATATTTTTGGAGATTACAGTACTTATGAAATTATCCCAGTGATCAGGTTCAGAGGGGGGATGTCCACGGAGGAAGTGTCTAATTCTTATAAATGTAAACATCTCCCTATCTGGAAGGTTGTACATTCTGTGGAGTTCCGAAAAAGACCTCATAGTTCCCTCCATGTACATGTCTCCTACTTTTTCGATACCACTCATCCTCCACATGGACAGATCTATGTTGTTAATATAATATAAGATAACATCTATTGGGGATGCCATTGATATAGAGATCCGAATATGGAATCTTTTCTTCAGCGTATGTAGAGATGAAACAAGGTTATTAACTATCGTACCTGGGTAACCTATATTTCGAGCATACATAGGAGTCACCCATATAAGGAGAGAGGGGTCTAGTTGTTTATTTTTATAATGCTCAATACTTAGCCATGGGGGGTTCTTTGTTCTATTAATATTCCAAGCCAGTACATGAGCCAGCTGTGCGGTCTCATATAACTGGAATAGGTCGGGGTATCCCAAGCCACCTTTCTCTAACGGTCTCATCAATATCCGCCTAGATATTCTGGATCTTCCCTCCGCCCACACATAGGAGGCGAAGAGAAGATCCAGATCTTTCAAATGCCAGGGAGGAACCTGCATTGGCAAGGCTCTAAGGATATACAGGAGCTTGGGAACCACATGGGATTTTAGTATAGCTATTCGGCCCATCCAAGATGGTTCAATACCCTTCCAGCGGGAGAGCATAGTTTTCAGTTGTTTTTTTAACTTAGTATAGTTTATATCTATAATTTGATCTAACTTTGGGCAGAATGTAATCCCCAGATAATCAATCCTTTCAGGGCTGTTTTCAGTGTAACCCATGCTATCTAGTATATTTAATTGGATCTCATTCAAATAAAGAGGTATAATCTGGGTTTTAGATATATTGATTTTATAATTTGAGTAATGACCATATTGTTGAATTTCTTTCATCAAGGCCGGAATTGACATCGGAGGGACAGATAGAGACAACAGCACATCGTCTGCATATAAAGTTATACTGTGGTCTTGCTTCCCGATCTCAATTCCTCTAATCAGTGGATTCTTCCTAACAGATACCGCAAAGGGTTCCATCACCAATGCATATAGTAGGGGGGCAAGGGGACAACCCTGACGTGTACCATTATGTATTGGGAAGAGCTCCGATGTCAAGGCCGGGCCCTTGATTTTGGCAGAAGTAGATATATAAAGTGCCCTAGTGAATTGCAGGAAGGGTCCAGAGAGGCCAAAAGCCCGCAGGGTCCCAAATAGGAAGTGCCAATTCACTCTGTCAAACGCCTTCTCGGCATCTAGCGCGAGAAGGGCTGACGGAGTCTCATGTAGATGGATAGTTTCGAGAATATTGAGCACCCTGCGGGTATTGGCCTCCGTGGACCCCCCCGGCATAAAACCCATCTGATCCTGATGGATCATGTCCCGAACCACAAGCTTCAATCTCTGGGCTAAGATCTTTGAGTATATCTTTATGTCGAGATTAATTAAGGAGATCGGCCTGTAGTTCGGGACCTGAGTCAGGTCCTTACCAACCTTGGGAATCGGTACAATATTTGCCACCATCATTTCTCCAGGGAAATTTTCATCAGCTGAAATTCTATTATACATCCTTTGCAGGATAGGGGTTGTTACGGATTTTAACGTTTTATAAAATATAGCTGGAAAACCATCAGGTCCAGGGGCCTTACCCTCCCTCAGGTCAACTATCGCACCCGCCACCTCAGCGCCTGAAAAGGGTTGATTAAGGGTAATCAATTTCTCGGGTGAAATCTGAGGGAGATCGAGGTGTCTCAGGAACTCCATCATTTCTTGTATTGTAGCTCTTGGTTCTTCAAGATCATATAATTTAGCATAGTAATCTCTAAATGCTGATCCGATCTGAGGGGGGGGGGTAATGCATGTTTCCCCTTTTGAATTTATTATTTTTTTTATCCTAGAGGATTGGGTTAAGAACTTCAATTTTCTGGACATCTCCTTTCCTACTCTGCTGTTACTATAATACCAGCGTTGTTTCAACCTCAAGATCATCGCATCTGTTTTCTGTTTGAGTTTTACTTTGATGGAGTTCCTGACGACCTCGACCTCCGTCAGGGTCGCCTCAGTTGGAATTGTTTTATGTCTCTTCTCTGCTTGAGCAAGTGAAACATAAAGGTCTGGGAGATCCCTTCCCATTGCTCTTTTTTTCCAAGCGCCCCGCTTTATAAGATAACCTCTGAGATAGCACTTTAGGGCACACCACAGTGTAAAATCAGAGACTTCCCCATTGTCATTATTCTCCAGGAACAGTCTAGTCTGTTCGATCAGATCCAATTTATCGACCTCAGAAGACAGTTGGGACTCATTTAATCTCCAATCGCCTCTAATTTTATATAGCGGGGCGTCCTTTAGGGTCATAAAGAGCGGAGCGTGATCCGACCAAGAGATGTTGCCCATCCTCGAGTTGGAACACCTCTCAAGGAAGGGCCCCATCATCAGGAAGTAATCTATACGGGAATACGATGCATGGGGGTTCGAGTAGAAGGAATAATCCAGCTCGTCGGGGTGCATAATTCTCCACACATCGTAGAATCCGTTCCTGTGTAGGGTATCTGAAAAACGCTCCGCTCTTATCTCCAGTCGCTTGTTCACCCTAGTGTTGGGCTTGCTGGTCTTCCTATCCCTAGAGACATCCGCTATACAGTTCAAGAAATACATTTTTCTATAACCTTTTTATAAGATATAAACATTTAGATATATCCATGTATATCTATAGATCCCCAGAATTGACTCTGCATCAAATATTCATCAACTCACCAACAACTTGCCTTTCAGTGAATAGACCACTGTGTGTGTGTGTGTCTGTGTGAGACACTGTGGATGTATGTCTTCTCATTGGCATGATATACAAAGATTATGCATTTACTGATCATTGGCATGATATACAATGTTAAAGCATTTTGGCAAATAAAAAGTTACAACCCACTTTTCTCAGAGTAGAATTAGAAGAGGCCTATGTAATATAGTACTAATGTTACTGAACCCTTGGGAACATCCAGAGCTGGCAGTGGCATAAATAGAAACTGCTGAACCCTTATTACATACCCCCAATAATTTAGATATTTAGTTTAATATAAAGCCTTGCATATAACGTTACTGTTCATTGGTATCATATACATAATTTATGTTTTATTGCTCATTTCTTATATTATACCTTTTATATAAACCTATTGCTCATTGCCATAATCATATAAATCATGTATACATATGCATTTATTGTAAATATTATATATATATACCAGGGCTTGACAAATGAATTTTAGGAGCCAGAAAAACAAAAAATATAGGAGCCAGACAATGGCACATACACACAATCACATGCAGTCATACACACAATCACACACACACAATCACATGCAGTCATACACACAATCACATGCAGTCATACACACAATCACACACACATAATCACATTCAGTCATACACACAATCACATGCAGTCATACACACTTTCACACAAACATACACACACAATCACATGCAGTCATACACACAATCACACACACACACAATCACATGCAGTCATACACACAATCACACACACACACAATCACATGCAGTCATACACACAATCACATGCAGTCATACACACAATCACACACACACAATCACATGCAGTCATACACACAATCACACACACACACACAATCACATGCAGTCATACACACAATCACACACACACAATCACATGCAGTCATACACACAATCACATGCAGTCATACACACAAACATACACACACAATCACATGCAGTCACACACACAATCACACAAACATACACACATAATCACATGCAGTCATACACACAATCACATGCAGTCATACACACAATCACACAAACATACACACACACACACAATAACATGCAGTCATGCACACAGTCACACAAACATACACAATTACATGCAGTCATACACACAAACATGCACACACACACTTGCAGTCATACACACAATCACACAAACATACATACACACACACACACTATCACTTGCAGTCATACACACAAACATACACACAATCGCATGCAGTAACATACACAGTTAGTCACATCCATCCATCCATTCATACAGTCAGTCACAGACACACACACACACACACACACACACACACACGCACAGTCAGTAACAGTTTTAATTTTATTGTAATACTATATATATTTATTTGGTTTATTTAGGTTATAAACGTATGTTCTAAATATTACGTTGTACAGACAGACATACACACACATACAGTCAGTAACATACAGACACACACATACAGTTAGTAATATAGAGACACACAGGAAGCTTTCGGCGCACACACTTCCCCCTTGTGCTCCACTGGATAAAACAAAAGGGAAAAAAATGATCCCAGCAGCGAGGGCACCATTTGAGAACAACAATACCCGGACGCCAGGTCTAATTTCAGTCAAATCTGCCATGGGCTCCAGCCCCAGGTCTTTTGGAGACCTAGCAATGCCCCTGATTAAAGGTTGTCTGAAATAGCTGTGTTAACCTGGTGTAAAAATGTATTTGTGTTAATGTCAAAGTTATATATTCTTATGTTAAAACCCGGTTCTGCTGTACAGAGGGATAATCCACTTAACAGGATTATCTAGTGGGAGTGCCCCTCCCGTACAGCAGTGCATGGTGGGAGAAATGTCCTGTATTTTCAGTTTCCCATGTAGTCCACTACTGTATAGCCCCTGTAAGGGGATTAAGGAAACCCCTTGCATGGGGAATTGCATAAATGCTGGAGCTGTGAATAAACTTGTCAGTTGACTCCCAGAACTGTGTTTCGTCAGGTGACTGGGGGATTTGGGATATTGCCTTACTTTCCAGCGCTTTACTTGGATTACCTTATTTGACCAGCTGAGATATTGGGATTTAATATTGAGATACGCTACACTGCCCAAGCAGGAAAGAGTTAAACTTGCCCCTGTTAAGAACCAGGATCCTAATCTTACGGGCATCCTCAGACATAGCAGCCAAAGGCCTATTGTGCCTTGGCTGGATCAGGCCACTGACTCTGATAACTCCCATAAACCTAAACCCTACACCTCCTATAAGGATATTCATGAGAGGGACCATAAGTCTGATCTGCCTAAAGCAGCGGTGGCGAACCTATGGCACGCGTACCACTACTGGCACGCCGAACCCTCAGCAGTGGCACGCGGTCAGGTTCAGCTCTCGCCGCTTATCTGCTCCGTTGTCCTGGAGGTGCAGGCATCAGCGTAATAGACGGGCGCTGCCGGTCACCTGCTTCTTCTCCAGATGAATGGCGCATGCGCGTTCTGTGAAGAAGCGTTCAAGTCGGAAAGCAATTAACTGTTTGCTTTCTGACTTGAACGCTTCTTCACAGAACGCGCATGCGCCAATCATCTGGAGAAGAAGCATGTGACCGACAGCGCCCGTCTATTACACTGATGCCTGCACCTCCAGGACAACGGAGCAGATAAGCGGTGAGAGCTGAACCTGCATGTGTGTGTGCGTTTGTGAGTCTAAGTGTGTGTATGTGCGAGTATGAGTATATGTGTGTGTATGAGTATGATAAGTGTGTGTATGAGTATGATAAGTGTGTGTGTGTGTGAGTATGAATATGATAAGTGTGTGTGTGTGAGTATGAATATGATAAGTGTGTGTGTGTGAGTATGAATATGATAAGTGTGTATGTGTGTGAGTATGAGTATGATAAGTGTGTGTGTGTGAGTATGAATATGATAAGTGTGTATGTGTGTGAGTATGAGTATGATAAGTGTGTGTGTGTGAGTATAAGTGTGTGTGTTTGGGTATAAGTGTGTTTCGAGTATGAGTATAAGTGTGTGTGTGTGTATGAGTATGAGTGTCTGTATGAGTATAAGTGTGTGTGTTTGGGTATAAGTGTGTGTGTTTGGGTATAAGTGTGTGAGTATGAGTATAAGTGTGTGTGGGAGTATAAGTGTGTGTGGGAGTATAAGTGTGTGTGGGAGTATAAGTGTGTGTGGGAGTATAAGTGTGTGTGGGAGTATAAGTGTGTGTATGAGTATAAGTGTGTGTATGAGTATAACTGTGTGTGTGTGTGTGTGTATGAGTGTGTGTATGAGTATAAGTGTGTGTATGGGTATAAGTGTGTGTATGGGTATAAGTGTGTGTGTGAGTATAAGTGTGTGTGTGTGTGAGTATGAGTATAAGTGTGTATGTGTATGAGTGTGTGTGTGTATGTGTATGAGTGTGTGTGTGTGTGTGTGTATGAGTGTGTGTGTGTGTGTGTATGAGAGAGTGTGTGTGTGTGTGTGTGTATGAGTGTGTGTGTGTATGAGTATAAGCGTGTATGAGTATGCGGTGTTGGCACTTTGTGGTCTGCAAATTTGTGTCGGTCAAAAATTGGGCACTCGGGACCAAAAACGTTTGCCATCACTGGCCTAGAGGATACAGAGACACTGATCCTGATAATTCCCCACAGACTCAGCCACCCACATCCCATAAGGGTAATCACGGGAGGGGCCACAGGTCTGATATGCCTAGGGGGGACAGAGATACTGACTCTGATAGCTCCCATCAAGTTCAGCCATCTACATCCAATATTTGGAGGCATAGCCGTAAACCTAGAAATGAAATATATAAGGAAAAAAAGAGAGTATGAACGAGCAATCCAATAGAGGGGCCACAGGTCTGATATGCCTAGGGGGGACAGAGATACTGACTCTGACAGCTCCCATCAAGTTCAGCCATCTACATCCAATACTTGGAGGCATAGCCGTAAACCTAGAAATGAAATATATAAGGAAAAAAACGTTATTGACAAATCAATTATGGACGTCCGTTTTGGTATCATAGGCTAAAGAAAGAAATAGTACTGCGTGTTGGTCGGCGTTAACGGCACAGACGGTGGCCTCTGGATCTTCGTTTGCAGCTTGTCGTAAGGTTCGGTTGTTTTCATCTGGCGGACGAGAGAGAGGTTTTGGAATTTACTGGTAATGCACGGGATGTAACCGAACCGAACAGATAATGGATGACATCCGAGAAATGATCTGGGAAAGTGAACAGACCTCCACATTTAAAGCACACTGTAAAGACTCTGCACAAGATTCTTCCTGTACTTATGCGATTCAGTTTACCCCTTTAACGAACAAACCTTTGGAGACTCCTGTAATGAATTATTTTCCCAAACCACATTTCTACAAAGAAATGTTAAAGTCTGGGAAGCCTTTGACTCTGAATACAAGAATGTTCACACCAACGTTTGACATTGTTAAGGCAAAGGTGAATGGCAATGGGCACTCATCCTTATTTCCATCACAAATCACAGTTTCTGAGAAACCCAGAACAACCCAATGTATACACACGGATGCCAAAACAATGAGTGGGCCAGTAAATGCAGTTGTTGGAAAAACAAATCCCTGTAAAACATCTGCTTTTGAAAAGTCATTTCCTATCAAGAGCGCCACAGGTTCATCCTCCTGGACTGGAGCATGTCGACGCAGTCCAAAGAAAATGCAGAGATACTGACTCTGATAGCTCCCATCAAGTTCAGCCATCTACATCCAATACTTGGAGGCATAGCCGTAAACCTAGAAGTGAAATATATAAGGAAAAAAAGAGAGTATGAACGAGCAATCCAATAGTGTTCTCTAGCTGATGTTACTCTCAGCACCTGCTGCCAGATTTGAACACAGACACAGAACTGTGTGAATATGGCAACAAAGAAACAAAAGGAATCTCTGGCACACAGTGCGATGTAACTGGTACCAGATAATAAATGAAATCAAACTGTGTGGCAATAACACATCAAAAATGTAGTAGAATCCAGTGTATATCTGGTGCAATGTACACTGTGCAATAAACCAATAAAATAAAGTGCAATCAAACAATACAATATGATTGATCTGTGCAATAAAATCCAATATCTGATTTGTGACTAGTGCCGTGTGCACTGTGCCAAAAACAAACAAACAATGAAAACTTTTTAATTTGTTTAAGTGAATGACACAAAATAAATAAAAAATGCAATATCCGATAGTGCAATACCATTCAGTGTATGACTATATATCAGAGTTAGTGCAATAATACTCAGTATAAAACCAGTAATATGGTGAAATAAATAATAAGTAATGAAATACCACCAGTTAGTACTCTCCTTATGGTATCAGCATTTTTCTGTAAATATAAACTACATTTTTGACGTGTTATTGCCACACAGTTTGATTTCATTTATTATCTGGTACCAGTTACATCGCACTGTGTGCCAAATGAAATATATAATCAGGTGATTAACCTGGGTGATCTAATGGTACACTTACAAGAGCAGGTAAGTAAACTAGCTCAATGTGTGACTGGACAAAGTAATAACCCAGCAACACCCAGCATGACCAAGAAAGCTCAGCAATCTAGGTTAAATTAAACACTAGGTAATCAAGTTGTTAAATTATATCCTGTAATGTCAATTTTAACCAAAGTTTTCTTTTACAGTGTTAAGACGATAAGCCTATTGCTAAAATGTTTAAACTGTCACTTCTTAGTAGATGGTGAATTTGTGTATCTAACTTCTCATCTATTTTTCAGCCTATCCAGGACTAAGATAGTTCACTTCCTAACATGTTTTTTTACCTAGTAACTCAATCTTTAGGATTCAGCCTTTAAAGGGTTAGTCACAAATTGTCAGCGAGATGCTGCAATCAAGAAGCCCCTATGAAGGGGGTCCAGTGGTTAATGCCTGTCAGTTTCTTTCCAAAGGGTCACAAAGCTGCAGAAAGGTCAAAGAGTGAAAAGTTACTCACAGATATTGAACGCATCTCCATAAAGATAGCCTGATGATAGAAGAAGCCAGCACACTACCTGCTACCTGAAACAAGATCATTCAATTAAACATACTTTAATGTTTAATATAATTTAACACATTTTTATTTACAGGTTATTATAATAACATTGACCTGGAGTTGTTTTTTAACAACTTTGCAGGGCAGTGTTCTTTTTGTTTATCTTAATAGGTAATCAAACAGCTAAGCATTTGTTCCTGTGCTTGAAGGACCACATCTTACTAGAGAGGATGCCCAGAAAGAAAGTTTAAACACCATTGCCGGTACAAAAAGAAAGAAACATGAACTGAAGTTCAGATTGGTATCGTATAAACAGGGGTTTATTAATCCACTTGTTTGTCTCTCATCTGTTGCTAACATTATGTTTTCTTACACCCATATTATAACAAATATCAGCGATACCCTGCCTAGATGATCACACCTATGCGTAATGTATCCCCTTAGTGGAATAAATTTAGGATATTGGGAAACTAGAAGAGATAGGTAGGCCACTCAGGTCTCCCATGTTTTATATATTTTTCTTGCTAGAATAAGCTAGCATTTTTCATATCTAGTAATTGGCTACTATAGGATCTCATTGGGCCCAAGTCAGGCATATATGTATTCTCAATTCTGGCACAAATGTACTTAAACTGTGTTTTTGATTCCTTAATTTTAAATTAATCTATCAAAGCCCAAATTCATTGCGATCGCATGATGCCTAAAGACAAGATGACGTAAGTCAGGATCATCCTAATACAGGAGTTTCTGGACAAAGCGAATCGTGATGCAAAGTCCGTCATCCAAAAGCTGCTCCAAAGAAATCCAAGGTCTATCCAGGGGGAAAAGAGGGATTCATCTCAAGATGTACCCACCAGTCTGATCCAAAGACATCCCATAAAGAAAAGGTTCAATATAATGGATATCAAGTCGCCAGAAGAGACCTGCCACCGCAAGATATCGCTCTCAAGTTCCTGTAGCCAAGTGCCGGACAAGCAAGGAAACATTTATCCCAAGTGTGCTGTAAACCAGCTAAAGGCCAAAGAGAATCCACGTTGCTACAAGGCCATTAAAGCTTGATATTTCCATTTGTTTGGTGACTGAAGTCACGAAGAAATACATTTTCATTTGCTTTGCTTTGCAGATTAAAGCTAAAGCTCCCGAGTTCACAATTTTAAACAGTCCCAATACCTACTTCTTAATTTGAAACACAATCATATTCTTAAAGAATTATTGGTTCCAATTTGGATGGGATTTGTCAGAGGTATTGAACAATAATCTAGAGACTGGTACCTATGAATAAAGCAGAAGCCAAGGATAACAAGATGGATGCAGGCAGCCTCCATTTTGTGTCAGTTTTTGGACATCCTTCTGTCTGTACACATCTTATTCTGTGTCTCTGAGGATAAACGAAAGTCTTCCACATTCCTAACACAGGAACAGATAAGATGGCCATTGTTAGTGGAAGGTTTATGACCCTAGCCACATTTCATTGTTTATATGCTGATACAGCTGTGTCTATATACAAACAAGAGTGTTATGTGCACTTGCAGAAATGACAGGTTTTGTTTCCCCCCTTCTTTCTTACTCTTACTTACAGTGGAAACTTTTGTAGCTTCAACTGTGTTCTTTCTGTTATCAAACTGGCTTCATGCCCAGCATCGCAAGTAAAATGTTTAGCCTATAGACACCATTTTGTCCTGCTAGGCCAGGACATGTGCCTCATTATTTTGTCATGGCCTTGTCTGTTTGCCAAGAAATCAAGACTTAAGGTTAATTAATATTTTCTTGACTGACCGAGATTTACCCCAAAGTAAACCATAGTTACCTGTTGGTATTTTCCCTGCCCATAAATGACCGGAAGTAAGGTTATCTAAAATCTATATAAACAACAATTATTAGTTTGTTGACACAGAATGAGGAGACTATGTTGATGCAACAGCATTAACCCAAGAATGAGATATTAACCTGTAAACAACAAGAAGGGTATGTGATTTTATTTTATTTATTGCAAGCATATACCTTTAACTTTATTTACTCTGCTTTTATTATGGATTATTAAGCTGTTTTTATACATTGTCTATATTTATTTATATTCAATAAAATATTTTAAAAAACAAAAGGTTATTGATTCCAACTCCCTATTTTTTTTATTGTATTCTCAATTATTTATAAATATAAATAGAGAAACCTGCCGATCGATATAATATTGTTGTTAACCCCTTTGCAACAATGGATGTGTCTGGCACGTGCTGGGGTGAATCAAGCGGTTTTCGCAGTCAATAATTGCGAAAACTGCTTTAACGGTGCTGGTCTATTGCCTCGATGTCGATTTCCAATCTGGGGCATCCACGGGAAGTCATATTGACGGAAAAATTCACTTCCGTCGCTCTGAATATGCTACTTGACTGCCCCTAGAGGTAGCTAAGTAGCATAGCAATGTAAAAAAAATTAAATAAATTAATTACTTAATTAGCTAAAAACTAGTTATATAGTTAGATTAGCCGATAGGGTTAAAATTAAATAATTTTTAGCATAAGAGATAGGGTTAAAATTAAATTATAAGATATGATGAACATAATGGTATTTAATGAAAGCCCTTATTATGACGATAAAAACAACATATAATTTGTGTGGGTACAGTATGTGAGAAAGAAGAAAATTGCAGCTAAACACAAACACCCCAGAAATGTCAAAACAGCCATTGTCACCAAGGGAAATAAAGGTGAAAATGTATTCTCATTAAGGGGTTAAAAGATATCTGTATGGTTAGCCCTGCTAAATTCTATGCAATAAAGACGTTATGGACGGAATAGGGTACCAATCGGTTCCAGTTGGGGACCACAAAGGGACTGGAAGCACTAACTTTATTTTTAACAAATTGTATTCCTAGGTATCCTCTTATACGTAAGAGAAGGCACAAAACTTTGTCATGGCATGATTATTCTTGAGATATCAAGAATTGAATGAGCCATTTGTAACCCAGACACAGAGAGATCTACACCATGGTGACATGATATTAAGTAAAATAGAGTCTAGGAGCCAGATATGCTATAATCGGTATACAATTAAATGATGATGAGAATGTAGATTTGGATCAGCCAACTTTTACTGAACAGCCTAATACTGCACCTGACTTAGGTACCCAGACACTGATCAATATGAGAGTCATTTATACAAATATTTGGTAGACCATCTAATATACCTAACACACCAACCAGACACTTTAGTTCGAGGTCAGTGGGGAAAAGGTAGATGATTATTATATATTCCTCCACAGAATCATGATTTACCAGCCCCTGCACACATTGCAAAAGAGAGCGAGATTAATGCCAGAATCTATTTACATGAGAGATTTATTAATGCAAGCAATGAGAGCACCACTTGCTAGTGGGCCTATAGTTCACACAGCAGGAACATTAACACTGGGGATTCATATGTCCAATATTAAAGCTACCATTGGTACAATACCAACTGTGGTAAAAGAAATAGCACAATGGCTGAATGAAAAGATTCATGCTTTGGATGGGGGTTTACCTACTCCAACAGCCACACAGAGACAGGGATTAGTCAATGCAATACTACCTTGTCAATCCCACAAGCAGAAGCTGCAATCTGGGATATTATAATATCCACCATGTATGAAAAAATATATGGGAACGTAACAATTTCCACACTATCACATACACTTGCTGAAGTTAATTTCAAATCAGGAATTTTAGCAGCATATAATTTAGGACTAAGATTTACAGCCAGAAAACACTCCATCGTATGGGGTTGTTTAACCCCTTGACGACAAAGGACGTGCCAGGCACGTCCTGGGAGAAACTCCCTTAACGACAAAGGACGTGCCTGGCACGTCCTGCATTGAATTTAACAGTGCTGGTCTATTGCCTCGACATCGAGGCAATAGCCAGCACCGAAATTTCGATTTCGGGACCCCCACGATCGCCCCACGGAGCGATCGTGGGGAGCCATATTGACGGAGCATGCTGCTCCGTCAATATGGCTAAGTCCTCTGCCGGTCTGAGCTTCGGAAGTGAAAGTAACTTCACTTCCGTCGCTCTGAATATGCTACTTGACTACCCCTAGTGGTAGTTTAGTAGCATTGCAATGGGAAATATTTAAAATAAATATTTAATTAATTAAAAACAGGTTATTTAGCTATATTAGCCTATAGGGTTAAAATTAAATATTTTTTAGCATAAGGGATAGGGTTAAAATTAAATGAAAGTTAAAAAATATTAAGGGATATAAGAAGGATTAGAGTTGGGGTTAAATTTAGTGTTAGGGTTAAATTTTGGGTTCGGGTTGGGGTCAAAAGATCAATATAGGAAAAAAACAAAAAACACTATTTTTGGTTTTTGCCCCATAACTCGCAAAAAAATACCGAAAAATATGGAAACATGCATATTTTTGAACTCGGGAGAACATTTAGAAACTATTTAGACGGGGTATTTTTTAATGATTTTATTTGTGTAAATTATATTTTAGGTCAAAGTTAGAAAAAGTTTTTATTTTTTTTATTTTTCATCATATTTTATGATTTTTTTTGTAGTAAATTATAAGATATGATGAACATAATGGTATCTAATGAAAGCCCTTCTTATGACGATAAAAACAACATATAATTTGTGTGGGTACTGTATGTGAGAAAGAAAAAAATTACAGCTAAACACAAACACCCTAGAGATGTCAAAACAGCCATTGTCACCAAGGGAAAGTCAAGGTGAAAATGTCTTGTCACTAAGGGGTTAAAACCCCTCGTGAAGGGTCAAGCTTTGATTCTTGACATAGAAAGAAGGTTACATGGATTGGCATACAATGAAAAAGCAAATCAGTTGCCCGAAATCCTGAGGAGTACATACACACCCCTAGGAAAAGCTCTCACAGGAGATGGACATAAAATTAAAGAGAACATATAAATAAAGAAAAGAAAGGTAGTAGTGGAGCTTTCACTCCCAAAAAGGACAAACAGCAACATGCTAGAAAAGGTCCTACATATCCAAAAGGGAAATTTAGACCATCTACTGATAATAATAATAATAATAATAGAGATTATTCTCCCTTCTCCTTTCAGAGCATATCAGAGGAAAAAGAATGGACTTCAGACACAGATAGCACTGAACATTATTCTTTAACTCCTAAAGGAGATACCAACAAGATATTCATATTCTACTGGATATAGTGAAGTATTTGGCAGAGGATACAAATTAAGACCTCTAATTAAAGGTCCATACAGAGGACCCCCTGACAAGTTAGGAAAAGAGATAGACCAGAACAATATAAACATTCTGCAACACTAATACCCACACAACCACCAACTATAACTAAAAAGATTAAAAAGATAAAGAAAGTGGAAAAACAAGAAAGAACAGGAGCAGCTTGATCAGGATGACTAATCTTGAGCATTCTGGCGATTATCCAGGGGTCCCCGAGTGATTTATTTTTTTCGGCAGCCGCATCCACTAGATGCGGTCCGAAAAGCAAACAACTTCCTGTCATTGCCACCGGATTTGACAGCAAGTCATACCTGATGGCGTTGTTTCCCACCTCTGTGCAGGAGGGAAGAAGACCGCACGGAGGAGATGGATGGTGATATGGAGCACCAAGGAGGTGGTGAGTACTGGGGAAGGGGGGGTGGAGGGTGCACAATACTTCTGGCAATTTAGTGGCAAAAGAACACTGGCATATTATTCATCAAATTGGCGGCTGGGATTGGCGGCTGGGGCATATTAATAGCTAACACTGGCAAATTATTGGTAAAATTGGCAGGTGGGGCATATTAATAGCTAATACTGGCATATTAATAATCAAATTGGCGCCTAGGGCATATTAATAGTTAATACTGGCATATTATTGGTCAAATTGGCGGCTGGGGCATATTAATAGTTAATACTGGCATATTATTGGTCAAATTGGCTGGGGCATATTAATAGCTAACACTGGCATATTATTGGTCAAATTAGCGGCTGGGGCATATTAATAGTTAATACTGCCAAATTATTGCTCAAATTGGCTGGGGCATATTAATAGTTAATACTGTCATATTATTGGTCAAATTGACTGGGGCATATTAATAGCTAACACTGGCATATTATTAGTCAAATTGGCGGCTGGGGCATATTAATAGTTAATACTGACAAATTATTGGTCAAATTGGCGGCTGGAGCATATTAATAGTTAATACTGCCAAATTATTGGTCAAATTGGCGGCTGGGGCATATTAATAGTTAAAAAATGGCATATTGTCAAATTGGCTGGGGCATATTAATAGTTAATACTGGCATATTAATTGGCAAATTGTCTGGGGCATATTAATGGCAAAATAATACTGGCATATTAATTCGCAAATTGGCTGGAGCATATTTATAGTTAATACTGGCACATTAATTGGCTAGGACATATTAATAGTTAATACTCGCATATTAATTGGCAAATTGACTGGGGCATATTAATGGCAAAATAATACTGGCATATTAATTGGCAAATTGGCTGGGGCATATTAAATGGCAAAATAATACTGGCATATTATTGGGAATATTGGCTGTGGTTATTAATAGCAAAATAATACTGGCATATTATTGGGTAAATTGACTGTGGCTTCCTAATGGCAAAATAACGCTGCCACATTACTGGGAAAATTGAATGGCATATTAATGGCAAAATAACACTGGCAAATTAATGGGCACATTGGCTGTGACATATTAATGAGCCAACTAACAGTGGCATAGTAATACTTAATAGGCACCTGGCTGGGAAATATTTTAATGGGCATACTGTGCCACATTTTAATCGGCAAACTAACTGTGTGTGTGTGACAGACTGAGTGTGTACGACAGACATTCTGTATGTGTGTGACTACATAGAAACATAGAATGTGTCGGCAGATAAGAACCATTCGGTCCATCTAGTCTGCCCAATTTTTTTTTTTTGAGTACTTTTATTAGTCCCCCGTTCCCGGTCTTATAGCTAGGATAGCCTTGTGTCTATCCCACGCATGCTTAAAATCCTTGACTGTGTTTACCTCTACCACTTCTGCTGGCAGGCTATTCCATACATCCACTACCCTCTGGATGAGGGTGATTTAGTGTAGTCTAGATTTTTTTGCTGGCTCCTTAAACTCTGTTAAGTTTGTCAAGCCCTGTTAAGTCCTTTAGGTGCAATGTGGGTGCAGAGGAAGGGAATAAAACCAAAAAATGCAATAACCTTTTTTTACATATGAAAATAGTTGAATATTAAAAAAATCATAATCAAGTAAGTATAAATGCAACTAGTTGTATTAATAGATATCATTTATAGAGAGAGAAAGACATTTTTCGGGCACTCACACCAAATATGTAGGAGGGTCCCAGAGGCATTCCCACATCTCCAGCAGAGATCAGAAAGATCCGGGAATGCCCTACTGAGAATCACTGGGGTCTGATACCAAAAGGTCAACAATTTATAAAACGTTTCCTACACCTTGGTCTGCAGAGAACATTTGTGTATGAGAGTGAGGATCTTGTCCCAACCAGATTGGTCGATATCCACTTGCAGCGCCCTTTCCTAATGTCCTAGAAATGCTAACGGGGTTTGGTCTAATTCTGACAATAACATTTTATACAATAAGGAAACCCTAGGAAATTGGGATTTGGTGCAGAGAATTTCAAAATAGGTACGGTCACGTGTCAAATTGTGCTTCATAGGAAGTTTGTGGAAATAACTTTGAAGTTGCAAGTATTGGAAACGATCCAATCCAGTTGGGAGAACCTCCCCAAAAATCTCCGCAAGGGATCTCAGTTTAGCCCTATCAATAAATTGTGAGATAGGAACCCGATCAGTCGGGGAAGACAGTAGGAAGACACCTGGGGTTTGGCCTGGAGGAAAATCAGGGTTATTTCGAACCGGCAAGAGAGGAGAAGGGTGGGTAGTAAGTGAGTGCTTAGCAGACAAGGTGTGAAGAATAAGTATGGAGGCTTTCATGAATGGCTGGTTCGCAAGGGCCGAAACGGCGTGTCCCTTTGGGAGCCAAATAAATTGAAAGTGGGGTAGAGGTATAAGTGGACTCAATATTGACCCATAACTTATGTGGAGGTTTGTGTGCCCATTCCATAATTCTCACCAGATGGCAGGCCTGATAGTACTTTCGTGGGTCAGGAATACCTGTGCCTCCCCCCCGTCTTTGGTCTAATCAAGGTTGTATATTTAATTCTGGGCCCAAACAAACTTCAAGAAAAGGGATTTAAAAGATGCAAAAAAAGCTAATGGGATGGTTATGGGGAGTGTTTGAAAAAGATAAAGTAGCCGAGGCATCACATTCATTTTTATAGTGTTAATACGCCCGAACCAGGATATGTATTGGGGTGCCCAGCTATGCAGGTCATTACTTAACGTGGATAGAAACGGGACAAAATTGTAACATTATACGTTTGAAAGGTCTTTGGTCAACCAAATCCCCAGATATTTCATTTTACTCCTACACCACTGAAATGGTAAGGTCTGCTCAAGCCGGTGTTCAGTTTCCACAGGAAGGGTGATGTTAAAGATCTCAGACTTAGAATGATTAATTTTAAGATTGGACAGTTCACCGTAAACTTGAAACTCCTTTATGATATTGGGCAGGGAAACCATTGGATTAGAGATTGGGAAAAGTAAATCATCGGCATTTCCTAGAATCCTGTGGTGTGCATCGGCAATATTCAGACCCGTTATGTCGGCGTTACATCTGATTGCTTCCATGAAAGGTTCCAGGGAGAGGATAGAAAGCAATGAGGACAGCGGACACCCCTGCCTGGTCCTATTGAAAATACCGAACGGTTCCATGAGAGCTACATTTATTCTTTGTCTGGATGAAGGAGCTGAGTACAGAGACATAACCCAACAAAACATATTAGGTCCGAACCCTATCCGTCGTAACACCTCCGTCATCAAGGTCCAATCCAATCTGTCAAAGGCCTTTTCGGTGTCTGTTGACAGAAGGATGACCTTGGAATCTGTTGTCGTTGCATAATGTATTAGGTCTAGGGCTCTGAAACTTCTTATAATAACTCAGAGGAAGGCCATCCGGACCAGGGCATTTGCCAGTTTTGGAGGTCTTAATCGCCTCATTCAGCTCTTCAAGGGTGATTGGGGTCTCTAGAGAGGCAGTGTTGGCTGGAGACAGCTGACGCTTGATGTACTTATCTAAATATGCAGATATCTTAGTTTTGTGGCTCGCCAATGTAGATGTTTGTGGACCCATTTTGAGATTGTATAAATGTGTGTAGTAGTCCGTGAATTCCTTGCCTATTGTAAGGGGAAGTCTGTGTTGTGTGCCTGAGGCACTACGTATTTTGGGGATATAAAATAACCGTCTTTTTTTCCGGAGAGCCCGTGCCAAGTATTTCCCCGGTTTGTCCCCATGTTCAGAGCCTTCACTACCTATGATGCTCAGCCAACATCATTGATCATTTTTGGCTGACTTGATATCATAAGAATTGTAGTTCACAGCTAACAGATAGTACCCCATATGTTATTAAAGGCAGTTACCATGAGACTTAGCCAGGCAATACTTGCTGAGCATTATGGGAATGCAAACACATTCTATGTTTCTATAAGTGATATCAGTGAAGAAGTTAAGCATTCATGTAATAGGCATAAGACTATCCTAGATATAAGATAAGGCCATGGACTAATGAAAGGATTACTTTACTGAGAGGTTAGTGGATGTATGGAATAGTCTTCCAGTAGAAGTGGTAGAGGTTAATACATTAAAGGAGTTTAAGCATGCATGGGATAGGTATAAGGCTATCCTAGATATAAGATAAGGCCAGGGACTAACGAAAGTATTACATTACTGAGGGGGGTAATGGATGCATGGAATAGTCTTCCAGTAGAAGTGGTAGAGGTTAATACAATGAAGGAGTTTAAGCATGCATGGGATAGGTATAAAGCTATCCTAGGTATAAGATAAGGCCAGGGACTAATAAAAGTAATACAGTACTGAGAGGGTAGTGGATGCATGGAATAGTCTTCCAGTAGAAGTGGTAGAGGTTAATAGAGTGAAGGAGTTTAAGCATGCATGGGATAGGTATAAGGCTATCCTAGATATAAAATAGGGAACTGGGGACCAATGAAAGTACTACTTTACTGAGAGGGTAGTGGATGCATGGAATAGTCTGTCAGTAGAAGTGGTAGAGGTTAATACAGTGAAGGAGTTTAAGCATGCATAGGATAGGTATAAGGCTATCCTAGATATAAGATAAGGCCAGGGACTAATGAAAGTATTACTTTACTGAGAGGGCAGTGGATGCATGGAATGGTCTTCCAGTAGAAGTGGTAGAGGTTAATACAGAGAAAAGTTTAAGCATGCATGGGATAGGTATAAGGCTATCCTAGATATAGGATAGGGAACTGGGGACTAATGAAAGTACTACTTTACTGAGAGAGTAGTGGATGCATGGAATAGTCTTCCAGTAGAAGTGGTAGAGGTTAATACAGTGAAAAGTTTAAGCATGCATGGGATAGGTATAAGGCTATCCTAGATATAAGATAAGGCCAGGGACTAATGAAAGTATTACTTTACTGAGAGGGTAGTGGATGCATGGAATAGTCTTCCAGTTGATGTGGTAGAGGTTAATACAGTGAAGGAGTTTAAGCATGCGTGGGATAGGTATAAGGCTATCCAGATTGTGATAAAGGGGAGTCATTGGGGACAGAAAGGAGGTCAGGGAGGCCCTGATGTTAGTGGCTTTCCACACTCGCATGACGGCTCTGATAAGGGGGCACTGTAATGGTGTACGGGATCGTTTTTTCTGCTGGCAGCCATATGGAGGCCTCCACATGCCCCTCTGTGTTGGCGTGGTCGATCTGCACCCACTGCTTACAGTCAGTGGAAACAGACCAATCGATTACTCGCATTAAATGGCTGGCTCTGTAGTATAGTTTAATATCGGGTAGGGCCAGTCCACCTAGACATTTCGGTAGAGTGAGTTGTGAGTATTTTAGCCTCGGGTGTTTCTCCCGTCAGATATATTTGGTTATTGCTTTCTTTTTTCTGGCAGCCACATCCGCTGGATGCGGCCGCCGGAAAAAAGAAAAAAAAAAAAATCACAGCAACCGGATGTGACGTGACTGTGTTTCCCTCCTCCGTGCAGGAGGGAAGAGAAGACTGCACGGAGGAGGCTTCCATCTGGGAGCAAAGAGCAGCTTCGGTAAGTGATGGGGAAGGGGGGGGGGAGGGGGGCTTGAAACAAGCAGTTTATTACTGGGCATCTGGCTGGTAATATATTACTGGGCATCTGGCTGGCACTATATTACTGGGCATCTGGCTGGCACTATATTACTGGGCTCTGAGTGGCACTATATTACTGGGCATCTGACTGGCACTATATTACTGGGCTCTGGCTGGCACTATATTACTGGGCATCTGACTGGCACTATATTACTGGGCTCTGGCTGGCACTATATTACTGGGCATCTGGCTGGCACTATATTACTGGGCATCTGGCTGGCACTATATTACTGGGCTCTGGCTGGCAATATATTACTGGGCTCTGAGTGGCACTATATTACTGGGCATCTGGCTGGCACAATATTACTGGGCATCTGGCTGGCAAAATATTACTGGGAATCTGGCTGGCACTATATTACTGGGCATCTGGCTGGCACAATATTACTGGGCATCTGGCTGGCACAATATTACTGGGCTCTGGCTGGCACTATATTACTGGGGATCTGGCTGGCACAATATTACTGGGCTCTGGCTGGCACTATATTACTGGGCATCTGGCTGGCACAATATTCCTGGGCTCTGACTGGCATAATATTCCTGGTATCTGACTGGCACACTATTACTGGTATCTGACTGGCATAATATTCCTGGGCTCAGATTGGCATAATATTCCTGGGCTCTGACTGGCACACTATTACTGGGCTCTGACTGGCATAATATTACTGGACTCTGATTGGCACACTTACTGGGCTCTGACTGGCACTATATTACTGGTATCTGACTGGCATAATATTACTGGGCTCTGACTGGCACTATATTACTGGTATCTGACTGGCACAATATTCCTGGGCTCTGACTGGCACTATATTACTGGTACCTGGCTGGCACAATATTCCTGGTATCTGACTGGCACAATATTCCTGGGTTCTGACTGGCACAATATTCCTGGGTTCTGACTGGCACAATATTACTGGGCTCTGACTGGCACAATATTCCTGGGTTCTGACTGGCACACTATTACTGGGCTCTGACTGGCACTATATTCCTGGGCTCTGACTGACACAATATTCCTGGGCTCTGACTGGCACTATATTACTGGGCTCTGACTGGAATAAGGTTACTGGGCTCTGACTGGAATAATGTTACTGGTATCTGACTGGCACAATATTACTTGTATCTGACTGGCACTATATTACTGGTATCTGACTGGCACAATATTCCTGGGCTCTTACTGGCACAATATTACTGGGATCTGACTGGCACAATATTACTGGGTTCTGACTGGCACACTATTCCTGGGCTCTGATTGGCACTATATTCCTGGTATCTGACTGGCACAAAATTACTGGGCTCTAAGTGGCACAATATTTTTGGGCCCTGACTGGCACAGTATTACTGGCATCTGACTGGCACAATATTACTGGGCTCTGAATGGCACAATATTTTTGGTATCTGACTCGCACAATATTACTGGGCTCTGAGTGGGACAATACTACTGGGCTCTGAGTGGCACAATATTCCTGGTATCTGACTGGCACACTATTACTGGGCTCTGAGTGGCACAATATTACTGGGCTCTGAGTGGGACAATACTACTGGGATCTGAATGGCACAATATTACTGGTATCTATAATTGTAAGATTGTCACCTCGTGGGGCTCCTGTGTGTTGCATAATTAATGGCGGTCCCATGTGTGCATAATTATGGGGCACTTGTGTGTGGCATATTTATTGGGCCCCATGTGTGGCATAATTAAGGGACTAATTTGTGTGGCGTAATTAAGGGACTCTTTTGTGTGGCATAATTATGGGGCACCTGTGTGTGTGGCATAATTATGGGGCACCTGTGTGTGTGGCATAAATAGTGGTGCTCTGGTGTGGCATAATTTATGGGGCTCTGGTGCTTCATAAGTTATGGGGCTCTGGTGTTGCATAAGTTATGGGGCTCTGGTGTTGCATAAGTTATGGGGCTCCTGTGTGTGGCATAGTTATGGGGCTCCTGTGTGTGGCATAGTTAATAGGCCATCTAACTGGCATTACTAAGGAATCTGTTTGGCATTGTATGGAGGAAATCCAGGGGGGGTGACACCATGAATTTCCGCACCGGGTGACACCAACCCTAGTGACGCCCCTGTATGGGTGACGAATAGTGGTGGCTAGGGCCGTGGGAATCGAAATTTTCAGTATCTCTGACTTGTTTGTGTTTAGTTTGAGGTTAGAGATAGCGCCATATTGTAGGAGTTCCGCTTGGATTAATGGAAGGGATATGAGCGGCTGAGTCACAGTGAATAGCATGTTGTCTGCGAATGCTACTAGCTTATAGGCAGATTGCCCAATCTCCAGTCCGTGTATATCTGTGTTTCCTCTGATTGCATTGAGGAATGGTTCTAGGGAGAGGATGAACAGGATTGGTGATGGGGGCAACCCTGCCACATCCCGTTGGTAATTGTGAGAGATTGGGAATGTACCCCATTCACTGATACTCTAGCTGTGGGGCCTGTGTATAGTGCCGTGATCCACTGTAAAAGATTGTTGCCAAAGCCTATATGGTGTAGTGTTTCCCTTAAGTATGTCCAATCCACCCTATAAAAAGCTTTTTCTGCGTCTGTGGCCAATAACAGCATTTGAGTGTTGGATCGTTTGGTCTGTTCAATGAGACTAAGGACCTTCATGGTGTTATCTTTGGCCTCTCGGCCAGGGACAAAACCGTATGGTCTGGATGTATAAGATCAGGTAGATGAGGGGAGATTCTCATAGCTAGGATCTTGGCTAGGAGTTTTATGTCTGCGTTGAGTAAAGAGATAGGTCTGTAACTGGGACACAATTCCCTGTCCTTACCGTCCTTGGGTATTACAGTGATCATCGCCTGCAGGGTGTGGTGGTGAAATAGGTCACCCTGAAGAACGGCATTAAATGTGTTTATCAAATGTTTGCCTATGACGGGAAGGACATTTTTGTAATAAGTGTCAGTCCGTCCAGGCCAGGCGCTTTGCCTGTTTGGGAATTCTGTATCGTTATTGTGAGTTCTTTCAGTGTAATCGGGCATTCTAGTGAGTTGGTTACTTCTAGTGCTAATGTGTTACGTACATGTTTGGTCAAATATTCTCGAATGGTATGAGTCTGTGTCTTACTATGACACAAAGGTTCCCTGGGGAAACGTAGGATGGCCAAGAGGCAATACAATACCGACCCAGTTAGGTCAAGTTTGTAGCAATACTGCAAACAAAGTATCTATACAAAATGAAACTAGTTAACCATGTCGTTAAACCTGTGACAGAGAGGGCAGGTGCAACCACGCCAGTCAGCCCTGTGTATCAGATACAAACTTAAACATTGAAGCATCAAACAGAACAAATGGGAAACTACTATTGTAGAATGATCCAGTGAGTCCCCTTCTAATGGGAGGGGTGAGAGAGGGGGAGGTTAAGTTGTGCCAGGTTAGTCATGCCATTTCAGGGGACCTGGATAACTGGGGCAGCTAGAACCATTGGGATCGGGGAGGACTAGATAGCATTATAGTTAAATCTGGTTGGATTGGCAGATGGTAATTGACATAGGGGCAAGGTACGGTCTGAGTACCCAGAGAGTTCCCAAAAAATCCCTCCCGGGTGAAGCTGGGTTAATCGTTAGATCAAGTCTGGTGCGACGGCCTGTCAACCTACCTCCGGACGGGTACCTCAACAGAGAGCGTCAATAGATTAAAAAGTGTTCAAGGGAGGGAGCGGTACCGCTCAGGTCAAATCTCCATGGAAAATAAACTATGGGCTGGGGGAATAATCAGTGAAATTGTGGGGTACCTTGATCAATCCATGATGCAGCGACGGTTCATTATGCGATAGCCCAGGTGGCAGAAGGTGTGTGGTTATACCATCACATGGTCTTGAATGCCACCTTCCCAATCAGTTCAGGCATAATATGTGATAGGTATTAACCTACCTCCGGACGAGTACCTTAGTAGGGGAACGTGAATAGATGGAGCAGTTCACCTGGAGGGAGCGGTGTGACTCAGGTCTCATCTTCGTGAGAACCATACTTTGAACCGGGAAAGAGTCAGTGGAGTAGTAGAGTATCACACTCAATCCAAAATACATCGGTTCATTTTGTGGTAGTCCAGGTGTTAGAAGATGTGTGGTTGTACCATCGCAGGGTCTAGCATATCCAACATAGGTTTAACTCCAGCCCTCCCGGGCTTTCCCGCTGGATCAGAAATATGGCTTACATCTCTTATTCCTCCCGTGACTACTCGTTTCTGGGCGATCTAGAGCGGATCGGTGGGCTAACAGGTTGCCTCCTCAGGGGTTGTTCACGGCGCTGCCGCTGTGGCCTAGGTGGTCCCTGGTAATTCGGGTCGAGCCAGTCTGGTATTCGTGTATGTTCACCGCTCTCAAGAAGGCCGGGATATCTGCTGGATATCTGACCACATGAATCCCACTGAGACTGAACGGGAAGCCCCATTGGTACGCAATATTTCTGGCAGTCAGTGCTTGTGTCAGGGGTTGTAGTGCCCTTCTTGTCTGCAGTAAGTTAAACAGGGCAGATCTTCTGAAGATCCCCCTTCCCAGAGGCCTTATTCCTAAACAAAACACCAGAAAGAATATCTATGTTACTATTAGTATAACAAATCTAAAGATTTTCTGCAGATTTTACCTGTTAACATCTCTAGCACAACAGCACCCGATGTCGATGCGTGTCTGCCAGCGAGAAATAGAGGTGTTTCCAAGATTCCGATATCGGAAAGAAGAGGCGTTCCCAAAATTGCACTTTGATCACAATATCAGTATAACATGTATTATAACAAGCTATAACATGCTATTAAAATTAACTTATTTATAAAATGCAAAGTTTGTGTTGAAAAATAAAAATTACTCGTTTTAATTGTGTAAAGAAATCCACAGTTAAAGGAGAGGGTGTTATGGGAACTTGCATAAATGAGAGGTTTCGTTTTCCCCCTTCTTTCTTATAGTTACTTACAGTGGAAAATTTTGTAGCTTCAACTGTGTTCTTTCTGTTATCAAATTGGCTTCATGCCCAGCTTCGCAAGTAAAATGTTTAGACTATAGAAGACATTTTGTCTTGCTAGGCCAGGACATGTGCCTCATTATTTTGTCATGGAATTGTCTGTTTGCCAAGAAATCAAGACTTAAGTTTAATTAATATTTTCTTGACTGACCGAGATTTACCCCAAAGAAAACCGTAGATACCTGTTTTAATGTATCATATGGTATTTTTCCTGCCCATAAATGACCGGAAGTAAGGTTATCTAAAATCTATATAAACACCATTTATTAGTTTGTTGACACAGAATGAGGAGACTATGTTGATGCGACAGCATTAACACAAGAATGAGAGATTAACCTGTAAACAACCAGGAGGGTATGTGATTTTATTTAATTTATTGCACGCATATACATTTAACTTAATTTACTCTGCTTTTATTATGGATTATTTTTATACATTGTCTATATTTATTTATATTCAATAAAATATTTTAAAAGATAAAAGGTTATTACTTCCAACTCCCTATTTTTTTATTGTATTCTCAATTATTTATAAATATAAATAGAGAAACCTGCGATCTATATACCGTATTTGCTCGAATATAAGACAAGGTTTTTTTCAGAGCAAATGCTCTGAAAAATCCTCCTCGTCTTACATTCGAGGTCTTCTTATAATCTGACCTCTAATTGAGGTCAGACTATAAAACAGGGATCCAGGTCCCCTGCAGAGCTGCAGGGGACCTGGATCCCCCTCTCTAACAGCAGGGGATGTCTGTGCGATGAGCGCAGACTCCCCTGCTTCTGCCCGACACGACCGCCGGGGCTTCTATGAAGAAGCCGGGTACTTCCGCTTTCGTCACAGAAGTCCCGGCGAGCGTGCCGCGCGGCAGCAGGGGAGGTCTGCGCTCATCGCGCAGACATCCTCTGCTGCCCCACGAGCCACCAGGGTAAATCGGGCAGCTGGGGGATGTCTGCACGATACGTGCAGACATCATCCATGCTGCCCGACACGGCAGTCTATTATGACGGACCAGCTGTCCGTCATAATAGACTGCCGTGTCGGGCAGCATGAAGGATGTCTGCACGTATCGTGCAGACATCCCCCGGCTGCCCCCACTAGCCACCAGGGAGCGAAACCAGGTAAGGGGGGGGGGGGGCTGGACAGAGGACACAGACAGACAAGGGGGGGGGAGAAAGAGACAAAGGGAGGAGGAGGGGGGAGGACACAGATAGACAAGGGGAGGGGGGGGAGAAAGAGACAAAGGGAGGAGGAGGGGGGAGGACACAGATAGACAAGGGGGGGGATAGAGAGAGACAAAGGGAGGGGGAGAGGGGAGGACACAGACAGACAAGGCGGGGACACAGACAAGGGGAGGGAGGGGGACAGAGAGAAAAGGGGAGGGGGGATAGATAGAGACAAGAGAGAGAAGTTTTGGGGGGAGAGAGAGACAACGCTGGGGGGGAAAGACAGCTGGGGGAGCGGGAGAGAGGCCGCATTGGGACATAAAAGCAAATAAAAACAAGAAATGCATTTGTATAATATTAATTTTTTATTAAATATTAAAAAGCAATTTACATATATACAAGTTAAACTTTTTTCCTATAGGGTAGTCTTATAATCATGCTTTTAGTTTTTTTCCTAAAGGAATGTACAAATTTGGGGGGGTCGTCTTATAATCAGGGTCGTCTTATAATTGAGCAAATACGGTAATATTGTTGTTAAAAGATGGTTAGCCCTCCTAAATTCTATGCAATAAGACGTTATGGACGGAATAGGGTACCAAGCGGTTACAAGAGGAGAAAGGGGGGCTAAAATTCAGCTTACTAGCCCACCCAAACTGATAGAGACTCAGACACACTGTGAAACTATTTGGATCTTAGATTTGAAGAATCTAATAAGGGTTTTAATAAACACACCTAGTTGATTCAAATCGCCCATTAAAATATATAAATATATCACACCTTCACTAATAAATATGTAAAGTATAATTAATTAATCCTACATATTTATTAGAATATTGTTTTTATTGTTTTATTAGTGTGGTATACATTTTATCACGAGTTTTAATATAATGTGGAATTATAAGAATAAGCATATTTACACTAATTTGAAATTGTATTAACACTTCTATACGGTTCAACATATATATTTTCTCACATTATACTCACAATCCAGGTATAGCTATAAATCATGACATCATCTCATTTAAATTAAAAACACCCATCACTTTTAATTGGCTAGAAGTTACAGAGAACAGGGTGTGAGTCTGAGATAAGGTTGGGTTGATAAGTGGATACTGGAGGTGTAGGAGGGGGACCTGAGAAGACCTGAGGATACCCAAGTGAGACTGATTTTGGAAGAGGGGGAGAGCTGCCCACACTAGTGGGTGGAGAGATTGGAATGTTTTAGAAAAGGGCTGAGTCTCTCTTCTTCTGGGGAACTCTCTGGGGAGGAAAATTAGGCTTTAAATAGCACATGTTCACTATAACAATAGACATCTCCATACTCATAGTATTGAGCTAAGTCCCAGGATTAACTCACATAACACCATTCTTCAATGGAAGGAGTCTCAACTGCAAATCAACCTCTGCCGATAATGTATAAATGTGGTACTTTGTGTTTCTAGCATAATCTAAATTTTTATGGATGTAATTAGCATATATATTTGGGTAGATTAAAATTAAATCCCACAATTTCTGGGATCTATATGTTTTAGCCTGGTGTTTATCTGTCATTCTTTCTGCAGAAGGAAGCCAGATGAATATCCTATAGATATTACCAAGAAGCAGAAGTTCTTTTAGTCTAGTTATTCACCCAAATATGTCATATCTTCCTCCCCTCCCCCTCCCTCTCGCCTCCTCTCCTTTTTAGGACAAGTTATTGTTAAACCCTATAGGACTCCTGCTGTCAGCCAGCATAACACGGTTTCTGCAACTCCAGCAGAACAGTTTTTTGAGGATTTCTTTTTTTATTTCCTCAACCCAGTATGAATGTGAAGAAGTAGTTATGAATGTAATTCTTAATACTCTTTTTTCCTTTTCCTTTTCCTTTTCTCTCTCCCCTTTCCCTCTTTCTCTTTTCCTATTTGTTCTCCTTTTCTCTCCTATGTTTGAGTACCATGGCCACTGGATCCCTCCGTAATTCCGTGCCGTATCGGGGGTCGGCAGGACGGGTTCCTCTCGGACAGAATGTCCCTTAAATTTATATCCCTGAATGTACAGGGTCTTAACTCCCCCCAAAAAAGAGGTAATCTTTTTGATTGTTTAATTCGTCATAATATTGATGTGGCCTATACTCAGGAAACGCATTGGATAAATTCAGCTAGATCCCTTTGGAATTTTCCTAAATATCTTCTGATTTCCAAAGCCAATATTCATGGAGGGAGAAAGAAAAGAGGCGTAGCTATATTTATATCTAACAAACTAAAATATGAATTGATATATGAAGAATGCGACCCCAGTGGTAGATATATAATTCTAATTTGTATGATAAACGACATTATATATACCCTTGTGAATATATACGCCCCAAATCAATCTCAAATGCAATTTTTTCGTAAACTCTACTGTAGAGTTGAGCAGATTTCTAAGGGCACAATGATTTGCGCTGGTGATATGAACTGTGTGAGTAACATTAGATTAGACAAAAGTCAGCCAACAGGTACAACGGTGGCTCACTCAATTAAATCAACTGCTCTGGCCTTCTCATATTTTCTGCATAATAACTCATTATCGATATCTGGAGAATACAACATCCTTTGGACCGGGACTATACCTTTTTTTCCAAGGTTCACGGATCCTACTCGAGGATAGACATGATCCTCGCTAGGGCTCGTGACTTGGAACAATACACTGCTTCCGCTACAGGTCCTATTTCCTGGTCCGATCATGCCCCACTTCTCTTTTCAATTCAAAATAACCTTGATTACCGAGTAAGAAACAGATGGAAATTAAATGAATTATTAATAAGTAAAGATCATGATATAAAAAACCTTACAACGCATATTACTTCTTTCCTCAAACACAACGATAACGGGGAAGTTTCTGATTTGACATTATGGTGCACATTAAAATGTTTCATAAGAGGACTTTTGATTAAATTAGGTAGTGAAAAAAAAATAAAAAATGAGAAACCCCTGGCTGATCTATACATAGAATTAGCTAGGGCAGAAAGGTCCAACAAAAACACCCCTAACCAGGTAGAAACAATCAAGATAATTAGATTACAAAAACGTATTAAAACTAGATTAGAAAATAGAACTAATTATGCACTGAGTCGTTTAAAAAAAAATGGTACTCTGGGGCAAATAAGGTTAATAAATCACTGACTAACAAATTAAAAGATCCAAATACACAAGTACGTATCCAAAAGATTATCACAGGAGCACAGACATCGATATCCCCTAAAGATATCTCAAAAGCTTTTAAAGATTACTATAGTTCGCTATATAATCTACACGACTGTGATAAACCCCAGACCGAAACCGCCGCCTTTCTACAAAATTTAAATCTCCCTAGAATCTCTGTGGAAGACCTGGAAGGGCTGAATGCTCCAATTCGACTCGAGGAAATCCAACGAACCATTCAAAACCTTAAACAAGATAAAGCGCCAGGTCCCGATGGTTACACATCTAGATTCTATCAAGCCTTTTCCTCAACCATTTCTCCATTACTATTAAGATCATTTGAGGAGATATCTGCTGGTAAATCCCTCCCCATCGAGATGTTGCAGGCCTCGATCTCCCCTTTACTTAAGCCAGGTAAGGATCCAGCCACCCTATCAAATTACCGTCCAATATCACTAATAAATATCGACTTAAAATTTTTTTCAAAAATTCTAGCAGATCGTTTAAAAGTGGTAATATCCAAGTTAATTCATTTGGACCAGACGGGCTTTATTGAAAACAGAGAATCTGCCGATAATATTCGTAAAATTATTAATATTCTCTATAATATTAGAGATCGGAATACCCCTGCTATTATTATAGCTTTGGACGCGGAAAAAGCTTTTGATAGGGTGAGCTGGACATTCCTGGAAGAGGTACTGAATGCCTTTGGGATTATAGGCGCCTTTAAAGTAAATACAATGTCTCTCTATACAGTTCCTCAAGCCAAAGTAATGAGTGCCAACCTAGATTCCACCTGGTTCGATATCAGAAATGGTACAAGACAAGGTTGCCCTTTGGCCCCTCTTCTGTACCTACTATCTATAGAACCTTTAGCAGTCCTCATCAGGCAAAACCTAGAAATCCAGGGAATAAGGCTGGCAAACCAAAATATGAAGATTTCTCTTTTTGCCGATGATATTCTCCTTACCTTTGAAAATCCAGTCTTATCAGTAGCAGCAGCAATGAAAGTGATCAACATATACAGTCATTTTTCAAATTACAAACTAAATCTAAAGAAAACCCAGATATTAACAGCAAACCTTGATAATAAAACACATGAAACTTTTCACCAAATATATGGCTGGAAATCTCTAAACAACGAAATAGATTACCTCGGAATTAAATTAAGAATAAATCCCGACCTCCTTATCCAAGCCAATTATATACCCATGCTAGCGTACTTTAAAAACAAATTAACAAAATGGAAGGGACTAGAAATCTCATGGTTAGGCAGAATTAATACAATTAATGCATATCTGATTCCGAATCTATTGTATTTGTTTAGATCCATCCCTTTACAAGTTCCTCAGAAATATTTGTCCCTATTTAAAAGCGCGATCTCTGAATTTGTGTGGCATAACAGAAACCCCAGAATAGCTTATAACTCTTTGACTCGTAAGAGAAAATATGGGGGCCTTTCTCTTCCCAATATCGAAATGATACATCAAATTACGATGCTATCGCACTTTTTAAAATGGAATAAAAACTCCTCTTGGGCAACAGACTGGTATAACATTTAAAAGCTTTCCTGCGGGAAATTGAATCCTTTTCATATTTTATACATAGACAACTTTAGTAATGTAAATACAAAACTTTCTAATAGTATTGTGTTAAATATATCTATTTCCGTTAAGAAGTTCAAATCTCTAATAAAAATACCAAAAGGATTGCTTTATTCATCACCTTTGGAAATACTCGGTCTATACATTGAGAACTTAGACCTAAAAATTTGGAAGAGAAATGGAATTTTGACACTTTCTCAAATCCAATCTTCTGAGTCAATACTTTCCTTCAATGAACTCCAAATTAGTTACAATCTACCTTCTACAGAAAGATTTACTTACCTTAGAATAAGAAATCTGCTCAACTCAAAAAATATAACTGTTAGTCCTGAAATCGATGCTTTCACTCTAATGTCCAGGGGGAAAAAACCTATAAGTAAAATTTCTAAATTTCTAGATGATACCCTTCCAATGGGAAAAGATCCCTCCTGGCTTAAATGGGAAAATTACATTGGTTTTTCAGCTACCCTTCAAGATTGGATAAAATCCTTCGAACAACTTAAAAAATCAGTACACAACTTATCCCTACAGGAAGTATTCTATAAAGTCTGCCTAAGATGGTACATGTCTCCAATAAAAATGCATAAATTCTCCCCTTCAAATCAGAAAACCTGTTGGAGATGTGAGGTTGAAGACGGATCTCTGCTCCACATGTGGTGGACCTGCCCTACCTTAAAAATAATCAAAAACTTTATAAACTTAATCTTTATCCATTTAATCCCAACAATGAAAGATGTTAAAGCTCAAACATTTCTGTTCCACCTGGAAATCCCTAAAAGTAAAAAAACAACCAGAGTTTTGCTCATCCATCTTTTTCTGGCCACAAAATTATGTTTAGCTAGAGGTTGGAAACAAAAAACTATCCCACCTCTGCGGGAGATCAGGGCCCAGATGGACTATCAGCTCACTATGGAAAAAGGCTTGGAAACTAGTTTACATCATGATCTCTTTGAGGAGATCCAGAGGCTTTGGGTGACCGCATGTGGAGCTGTAGACCTATTACTATAAAAAAGTTTAGACAGACTTCTGCGTTAGCCGCTTTTCTAACCCGATGGGTTTCCGTCGTCCCCCCCCCCGACCGGCGGGATGCGGTTGGGTCCGGTGGCTCTGGTGTCTTCATGGGAGTTCTTTTCCTCTTCCCCTCTCTTTTTCTTCTCTCTCTTTTTTCCTTTTCTTTTCTTTCTTTTTCTCTTTTCTCTCTTTACCCCTGTATGAATCTAATGTAGTGTTCAATAACCCATATACTCAATTTCTACAGCTCAAGTATTTTCCCTCTTCTGTTTTTTCTTTTTTTTTTCCTTCTCCATATGATATGAATGAGAGCTGCAGGTTAGGTTTTCCTATTTCTACAGAATACATAAAGTTGGAAATAAATTCATTATTTGGGAATGTACCACTTATTGATAGGCTACACAATCTGGAATTGAACCCTTTTGTATGTCTTCTATGCACCTTAATGTATGTATGTGATGTACTTTTATATGCTTGAAAGAAAAAAAAAAAGAAAAAAAAAAAAATATGTCATATCTAATCTCCAGAGATTATCTAAGATTATTATTCTTAAAGTCTACGCTAGAAAGCATACATTGTCATTTACCGGGCAGATTAAGAAATAGCCACCTTGAGTTATATGATTCAGTAATATTACCTTACCTAATCAGAGTATAAGATGGTAATTTGTAGGTAATTATGGTGTAGTATCATTAACTATTTTAACTACTAATCATTATCAATGTTGGTGTGGTTGTATCTAAATAAAATACATGGCAATCTTGTGGTCAGAAATGTAACCGGATAGTAAATTATACTACATGCATGTTGATACAGCTAAACAGCTGTATAATTCATGTTTTATTTTATTCACCTCTGTTATAAGTCATACATGTGGATATGGTATTTTGTTTTTACGCTATTTTGCTTATCATTTGATCTTTACTATAGATTCAATAAATTAATTTTTATTTTATTAATAATTGTTGCATTGTATTTACCTTTGTAAAAGTCATCCAAACTCTCTATATACATAACGAATCCTTTATATGGGCATTTTTGGTCGGACCCATACATATGAATACATTTTTCATATTTGTCATGATTCATAATTAATAACCCGTATTCATATTTTTATGGTTATTAATATCCGACAACACAATGGCACAACATAGAAGAAGCCATAACCAGAGTCCATATTGTGGGTTGTGTAGCAGGGTTAGGCAAAGATCACTGGGAAGGGCCTGATGCAGAAGAATTCACTGCAAGCATGAGGTCTAGGTTTTTAAGGACAGCCCCCAGTGCTAAAGGGTCCCTGTTTTCTTTTTTTTTTTTTCTCAGATAAAAAAGGACATTACAAGACATTCACAAATACCGTACAATATAAACAATACAAAATCTCAATACATTTTCCTCCTTAAAGTGCAAGGTGACAATACATCAATACCCGCATAGTTCACTTTCTCTAATATATATATCTATAAGTTCTCTATTCCTCCCCTCCCTCTCCCTCTGACTTCCCCCCTTCCCTACCCTCCCAATTCTGTCTAGTTCCCCAGGCCTACACTCAGTTTCAGTCAATTTCCTTATCTGATAATGGGGAGAAGAGTGGGGAAGTCTTATCTCATCTAGCTGACTAGCGACAAATACATATTTATATATATATACATATACGTATATATAGACGAAAGGAAGAATAGGGAAGACAGAAAGGAGAAAAAGAACAACACAAAAAAGGCATCGAGATATAACTCACCAAAAAAGAAAACAAAAAAAAAAAACAAGAGCAACGGAGTGTCAACCTTTTATATTATTAGATTCTGACAGGGGGTAATATTATTTGTTACCTATGCTTCTAAGATTTTCGATCCATTTGGTCCATTCTCCCCTTTTTCTTCCTTTCTCTCCCCCGACCATGTTAATCCCTCTTTCCATTTGAAATTGATGGATAATTTGTTGTTTTAGTTGGATCTGTTGAAAGGGATCTGCCTTCTTCCAATTCCTTGCTATAATTATTTTACAGCTACCAAGGAGTGGATAATCGCTGTTTCTTGTACCTTAGTCAGCTTGAGTCTTGCCCAACCTAAGTGTAGTAGCATAGAGCCTGCATTTCTTGGTATATTTATTTTACACAGCTTCTCTATTATTTCTTCTGCCGATTTCCAGAGTTTCGTAACAATTGGGCAGCTCCACCAAATATGTGAATACGATCCCTTTTCTGCGAAACATCTCAAGCAGATGTTATCATTACCCCCAAAGAAACTAGCTATTTTTGTAGGTACCATATACCATTTGTTTACTACCTTGTAGTGAGTTTCAATTAGAGATAGGCCATGGATTGTTTTGTGAACCCTAGCTACAGAGTGGGACCATTCAGTTTGATCGATATTTATATTCAGGTCTCTTTCCCAATATTTAAGCGCTGTAGGGGGATGGAATTTTAGCCCTAATTTATTTAGCTCTGCACATTTGGAGAACAATTTCTTTGAGTTGTTCTCACAAAAAATATATTTTATTAACCCATATAGTTCTCCCTTTTGAGTTATAATTTTCCCTGTCATGTAGTTTTTAACTCGTAAATAGGTGAACACTTCTCTGCTTGAGAGATTATATTTTTTACTTAGCAGCTCAAAAGTCTTAAGCCTCCCTTTTATGACTAAGTCTCCAAATGTACAGATGTTTTGATTCTTCCAATTTTTTAAGGATAAATCTTCGACTTCTATCTCAATTTTATCTAGTCGCTGGTAGTCCATAATCTCATTCTCTGGTCTGATATTGTTCTTAATTTTCACCCAGACTGGAATAAGCTGGTTGAGAAAGTAAGATGGTGTTATATCTGCCTTCTTTAAGTTCCATAGGGTCTCGGAGATATCGCTATTTTTACTCTCTATTTTATACCAGCCTTCCGCTTTAAATTTTTCATTTTGGAGCATTGAGGTGTGCATGATTATTCCTGCCTTATATAGCTCCTCAATATTTGGGAGTCCCATTCCCCCTTTGTTGACTTTCTCGGTCATGGTGGATTGTTTGATTCTAGATTTTTTCCCTCGCCAGACATATTTTATAAAGGATGACTGAATCAGTAATAACCAAGCTTTCGGTACTGCCAGTGGAAGCATCCTAAACATGTAGATCCAGTTGGGTAATATGTATGATTTCAGTACGTTAACTCTACCCCACCATGAAATCTCGTGTGTGCCCCATTCTTTGAGATCCTTATTCATTGATTTCATAAGATAGAGAACATTAACTTCCATCAATTTATCTACCCTTTTGTATAGCTTAATCCCCAAATAGGTGAATTCCTTAGGCTGGTTAAATCTGTATTTTTCCTGCAAGATGTTTTTCTCCTGTTTATCCATATTGTGGTACATAGCTATTGATTTATTTATGTTTAACTTATAGTTAGAGACAGAGCTATAATCTTTAATCTCCATCATCACATGTTCTAAGGTCGCAGTTGGGTGTGTTAGTTGCAATAGTATGTCGTCTGCATATAAGGCGATTTTTAGATCGCCTTGGGGTAGGGAAAAGCCTTTGACTAATTTGTTTTGACTTATTTTTTCTGCCAGAATTTCTATAGACATAACGTACAAACTCGGAGACAGAGGGCAACCCTGCCTTGTTCCGTTTTTTAGCTCAAACCAATCGGAGCATATGTTTGGACCGATAGTTCTTGCCATTGGGCAACTATACAATGCCATTATAGCCTTGTGACACCACCCGTCTATCCCAAACTTCTTCAGGACCCCACTCATGAAGCCCCAGCCGACCCTGTCGAAGGCCATTTCTGCGTCCAACGACAGGGTCAGCAGGGGCGTCCCCTCCCTAGTCACCGAGTCCACAACGTCAATCAGCCTTCTTATGTTGTTACTGGCCATCCTACCGGGTACAAACCCGATCTGGTCGGGATGTATTATGCCCGGGAGTATGGCTTTCACTCTCTCTGCCACAATAGAGGCGAAAATCTTGACATCCACGTTTATTAGGGAGATTGGTCTGTAGCTCGTGGTATCCATTGAGTCTTTACCTGCTTTTAGTATAGGCAAGATATTTGCCTTTAGCATTTCTTGCGGAAAAGTGCCCCTTTTGACCGCCTGATTAAAGGTTTCTGTCAAATGTGTCACAATGTGTCACAATACGGTTATCTGCTCTTTTTTTTTTCAATTTATTAGTTAGCCATTTATCTGTTTTATCTTTTTTGTGGCAGTATTTGATTTTTAATCTATGCATATTTCTTTCAATCCTGATCAGAATTTTTTCTTTTATTTCATTTTTAATTTTTAACAATTTCTTATGATTTTCCTCTGATGGGTTTAGTTTATCTTCTTTAGCAACATTATATAACGCAATATAGAGGTCTGGTAAATGTGAGCCTGCTTGTCTCTTTTTAATTTTTTCCAATTTGATCAAATAACCCCGCATCACTGCCTTATACGCACACCAAACGGTTACATCTTCTATTTCCTCGGATTTGTTTTCTTCAAAGAAATATTTTGACAAGTTTTCTATTTGTGTTCTGTTTTCTACCCTCGTGCAAGTCCATAATTACTATCTCGTGGTCTGACCACAAAAATGGGCTGATTTTAATTTTATTTACTTTTGCTATTAGATCTGCACCTCCCAAATCATATCTATCCTTGATCTAGATTTGTGAGGCCAAGAATATATATTCTCTCTCATTTGGGTTGAACACCCTCCATATGTCATATATATTATGTTTTTTCAGGGAATTTCCTAGAGATCTAGCTTGTTCAGTACTTCTTTTATCACTCTGTTTACATTTTATTTGTGACATTTTGTCCATCTCACAATCTAACACGCAATTAAAATCACCTGCCAGTATTTGTATACCCATAGATACTTTTTCTACTTTTTCCATAATCTGATTCAAAGTGTTTATCGGGTTTACATTCGGTAAATAGATGTTAATTAGGGTGTAAAGCTCTTCGTTTATCAAACACACTACAACTAAATACCTCCCTTCAGGATCTATATACTGGTACTTCACCTTTATTTTGAGAAGTCTCGAGAAGTATATTGCCACTCCACATCTTTTTTCCTCAACCCTTGCTGCGCTTATGACCAGGGGGAAGTTCTTACAACTCCATTTTTTTACATCTCTCAACTTCCAATGTGTTTCCTGGACCATAGCAACTTTGAGGGGATGTTTAGACCTTGGATATTAATTGAAGCAAACTGTAAGGTTGATGCGGAGCTGGAACCACTGTGCAGAAGTAGGTATGGTATACGTAACAAACCCAGGCAAGTGAACAGAATTCTTCTGCCTGAAGGAATTCCACCCTATGGTTGAGCCCAGGTTTCTTTCCTCCAGGACTTTGGCACTCTGACACTTACTAGAGTAATGAAACGTAACCAGAATAAAACTGACACGGGAGCAATTACCAAAAACGAAGGTACAGGAGTGCTAGGCAAGAGAATGGTCAACAAGCAGAGATCAGGGCTGGAAGAAAACGATCGGAGTCAGGAGGCAGGCGAAGAGTCAAGACAGGCGGCTAACAGGCAGGGTCAAAAACAGGCAAAATCAGCAACAGGAGTCAAAGGTAGTCTGTGAACGCTAGAAAAGGCTTGGAGCACTATTTCAGGCAAGGAGAAAGTGCACAAATGAGGTTTAAATAGCCCTCCTACCAAACAATCAACCAATGAGAAGCACAGGAAAAGTAATGTTTAAACCTGGCCCTTTAAGGATGAGTAAGGGCAGGAAGCCAAACGCAGAACTGCACATGTGCAGAACAGTAACCTAGGATTACTCATGAAAGACCTGTTAATGGAGACCAGATTGCAGTGAGACAGATCTCCGGGGAGTTCTGAGCAGGTAAGGAGGTTGGTGAGGAGGGAGTGATAGGCATTGTGACAGTGCTGTCGTGACATTACCCCCCACTCCACGGGCGCTGTACGAGCGCCCAGGTCCAGGTTTGGTAGGAAATCGAAGATGGAAGGAGCGTACCCTGGCAGGGGCATGAACATCAGAGGAGTCGACCCAGGACCGTTCTTCAGGACCGTATCCTTGCCAGTGAATGAAATACTGCAGACGACCACGAAGGATTCTGGAGTCAAGAATAGATTGCACTAAATACTCCTCATGGTCCTGAACTAAAACTGTGTGAGGCGTCCGTGAGACAGAGGAGTATCTATTAGAGACAACTGGTTTCAACAAGGAGACATGAAAAACGTTATGGATACGCATGGAGGACGGCAGGTGCAAGGAGTATGAAACTTCATTGATTCTGTGGAGAACCTTGTAGGGTCCAATGTACTTGGGACCAAGGGCCGTCGAGGTAGAGTGGAGGTGAAGATTTTTTGTGGACAACCAGACTTTATCGCCAGGATTGAGTACCGGGAAGGTGGATCGTTTAGCATCAGCCCATCGTTTTTGCTTTTGTTTGGCCACTGTAAGCTGGGTGGTTATACTGCCCCAATGGCGCTTCAGATCTAGAGCTTGTGTATCAGCAGCAGGAATGTCTCAAGGGAGAGTCACTGAAGGCCATAGGGAAGGTTCATAACCCCACATGGCACAGAATGGAGACATCTTAAGGGAATCATGATGAGAACTATTATAAGACAATTCAGCAAGAGGTAAGTATGTAGTCCAATCGGATTGGTCCTCAGAGACAAAGAGCCGAAGATACTGTTTAAGGACCTGATTAGTTCTCTCAGTTTGGCCATTGGTCTGAGGATGATGAGCAGAAGAAAAATGCAATGAAATCCCCAAGTGGTTACAAAGTGTTCTCCAAAAACGGGATACAAACTGGGTACCACGATCGGATATGATGGATTGAGGAACCCCATGGATTCTGATGATTTCTTTGATGAAGAAGTGGGCTAATTCCTTGGCCGTAGGTAATTTTTTTAATGCAATGAAATGGGCTTGCTTGGAAAACAAATCCACAACTACCAGTATGGCAGTCTTATTGCGAGAGGGTGGAAGGTCAGTTATGAAGTCCATGGCAATGTGGGTCCAGGGACGTGTAGGAACAGGTAAGGGGCACAGAAGACCAAAGGGTTTCTTCCTAGGGACCTTACTGCGTGCACAACGATCACAAGCCATCACATAGTCATGAACATCTTTCGATAAAAGGGGCCACCAGAAGAATCTCTTGACAAGGAATTTGGTATTATTAATTCCGCTATGTCCAGCAATCGGTGAATTATGGGCCCAAGATAATACTGCTTTCCGGTATCTTGGTTGTACGAAGTATCGTCCAGGAGGAGGTATCCCTCCTTTGGGTCTAGGATACTGCGTTTTAGAAACTCGATAGATGAGGCTAGGAAACATAGCAGCTATGATACGAGCAGAAGGAATTATGGTCTCCTCCTTTTGAGGAAGATCAGGAGGATCGTGGAGTCTTGAAAGAGCATCCGCTTTTTTGTTCTTTGATCCAGGGCGGTAGGAGATTATGAAATTGAATCGTGTGAAAAACAAGGACCAACGAGCTTGACGGGGATTTAGACGTTTAGCCTTTTCAATGTACAAGAGATTCTTGTGATCAGTGAAGATAGTTATGGGTGTAAGAGTACCCTCCAAAAGGTGTCTCCACTCCTCTAATGCCATCTTTATGGCTAAGAGTTCTCTGTTGCCTACATCATAATTGCGTTCAGCAGAGGTAAACATTTTAGAAAAGAACGAACATGGATGGATACGGTTAGTGACTTGATCTCTTTGAGACAATATGGCTCCTGCACCTGACTCTGAAGCATCGACCTCTAAAATGAACGGGAGGGAAGGGTCTGGACGTTTGAGTATAGGAGCTGAGGTAAAAGCATTTTTTAGATCTTGGAATGCCTTGATGGCATTGTTGGGCCATGTCTTAGGATTAGCACCCTTTTTGGTAAGTGCTGAGATGGGTGCTACCACTTTAGAGAAATTTCTTATAAATCTTCTGTAATAATTAGCATCACCCAATTGCTAATGGCAGTCACCTTACCCGGATCCATCTCTAGAGCTCTATTGGAAATCACATACCCCAAAAATTTTACTCTGTTGCATTCAAATTCACATTTCTCCGCCTTCGCGAAAAGTTTATGGTCTCTGAGACGTTGAAGAACCTGTTTGACATGAATACGGTGTTCCTGCAACGTTTTGGAATATATCATAATATCATCTAGATATATCATGACGTGAGAGAGGAGCATATCACGGAACACATCATTAACAAAATTCTGAAAAACAGCTGGTGCATTACATAAACCGAATGGCATGACAAGGTATTCATAATGTCCGTATCTAGTATTAAAGACGGTTTTCCATTCGTCACCTTCACGAATGCGTATCAGATTATAGGCCCCTCTGAGATCCAATTTGGTGAAGATGGTAGCCTCTTTCAATTGATAATATAATTTAGATATAAGCAGAAGAGGATACTTATTCTTGATAGTGATCCTGTTTAATCCCCTATAATCAATGCAAGGTCTGAGAGAGCCTTCTTTTTTGGCGACAAAGAAAAATCCTGCCCCAGCAGGAGAAGATGATGGTCTTATAAACCCTTTTTGAAGACTTTCCTCGATGTATTGAGCCAAAGCCTTGTTCTCAGGTTCGGAAAGAGGATAGGTACGACCTGAAGGGGGAGTCGTTCCAGGTAATAGGTCTATTGGACAATCGTAGCTCCTATGAGGAGGAAGGATCTCTGCTTTTTCTTTAGAAAAGACATCAAGGTATTCGAAATATTGCTTGGGTACTAGAGTGCGAGGATCTTCTGGGGTTAGTTCAAGCAACACGTTTATCCTTAAAGGATGAGAACAGCATGAGGATTTACAATCTTCGCTCCAAGCTGTGATCTCCCCTTGTGATCCAATCGATACTAGGGTTATGTCGTTGGAGCCAAGGAAAACCTAGGATGACGGGTAAATGAGGACTAGACAGGGCATCAAAGACCAATTCTTCAATGTGACATACCCCGATTTTGACTCCCAATGGTAGGGTTTCTTCAGATATTACGCCAGTACCTAGCGGTGTACCATCTAAGGTGGTTATAGGGTTCTTCTGAGTCTTGAACTTAAAAGGGATACCTTGACGTTTGGCCCAGGAACTGTCTATGAAGTTGCCGGCTGCTCCGGAATCAATGAAGGCCTGTGTGGTCACTTGGTGACTGGTCCACTGGAGCGTGATGGGTACGAGTAATCTTTGGTCTGGAGGAGGCGTAAGGGTAGAAATGCTCAGTGGAGTGCCTCTAGTCTCCACTAAGTTTCCCTGGTTCTGCTTCTGGGGGCAATAGCGAGCTATGTGACCTTTCTGACCGCAGTACAAACAGAGACCCATTGTCCTTCTACGCTGCTTCTCTTCTTCCGATAGGTGTAGAATTGGACCTATCTCCATAGGTTCGGCAGCATTGGCAGGGGTTTCTTGGATAGCCGCAGGTGGGAAATAAGCGTTTTGCGGTTTATTCATTCTAGGTCTACGATCTCGTTCTCTGTCACGTTCCGAATGCCTTTCTTGATTCCTGGCATCTAATCTTAAGCAAAGAGCAATTAGGCCTTCCAGGTCGTTAGGTAAGTCTCTATAGGTCAGAGCGTCTTTCAGGGAGTCGTTGAGACCTCTACGGAATGCTGCCCTGAGGGCACTGGCGTTCCAGTCTGTTTTGTAAGCAAGAGTTCTAAATTCAATAGCATACTGAGCTACCGTTTTCCTTCCTTGACATAACTCCATGAGATTGGACTCTGCGGATTCACGTCTGCCAGGAGCGTCAAACACTGCACGAAATGCTGATATGAATGCATCTGCGTCATCGAGGAGAGGAGAACTTCTTTCGAGTAAGGGAGAGGCCCACGCCAAGGCTTCGCCTCTCAGTAAATTGATAATAAACACAACTCGTGAGGAGTGAGTGGCAAAAGTAAGAGGCTGAGTACGGAAATGCAAAAGGCACTGATTGAGAAAACCTCTGCATTCTTTCGGTGTTCCAGAGTACGTATCGGGAACTGGCATCTTGGGAGGTTTGGCTGCGGTCTGTACTCCCGAGGTAGAGGGTGTAGCTTCAGATGCAGGTGTAGAGGGGGCTGGGGATCTGGAGGCAGTTAAGGAGCGTAATAGATCTGTGACAGTGTCTACCTTCTGCTCCAGATTCTGCAGGTTGGATGCATGAGTGGTCAGAATCTGGTCGTGTCGGTCCTGTCGAGATGCAATACGGTTTAAATCTGCGGGTTCCATAGTTTGGGCCTGAAATAACTGTAAGGTTGATGCGGAGCTGGAACCACTGTGCAGAAGTAGGTATGGTATACGTAACAAACCCAGGCAAGTGAACAGAATTCTTCTGCCTGAAGGAATTCCACCCTACGGTTGAGCCTCAGGTTTCTTTCCTCCAGGACTTTGGCACTCTGACACTTACTAGAGTAATGAAACGTAACCAGAATAAAACTGACACGGGAGCAATTACCAAAAACGAAGGTACAGGAGGGCTAGGCAAGAGAATGGTCAACAAGCAGAGATCAGGGCTGGCAGCAAACGATCGGAGTCAGGAGGCAGGCGTAGAGTCAAGACAGGCGGCTAACAGGCAGGGTCAAAAACAGGCAAAATCAGCAACAGGAGTCAAAGGTAGTCTGTGAACGCTAGAAAAGGCTTGGAGCACTATTTCAGGCAAGGAGCAAGTGCACAAATGAGGTTTAAATAGCCCTCCTACCAAACAATCAACCAATGAGAAGCACAGGAAAAGTAATGTTTAAACCTGGGCTTTAAGGATGAGTAAGGGCAGGAAGCCAAACGCAGAACTGCACATGTGCAGAACAGTAACCTAGGATTACTCATGAAAGACCTGTTAATGGAGACCAGATTGCAGTGAGACAGATCTCCGGGGAGTTCTGAGCAGGTAAGGAGGTTGGTGAGGAGGGAGTGATAGGCATTGTGACAGTGCTGTCGTGACACAAACCTAACCATTTTTATTCTTTTCCTCCCTGTGTCTTATCTTATCTGACCACTCCGTTGCTCTTACCCAAACATAAAACATAAAATCCCCCACCAAGCCCCTGTTTTCAATGCTAAAAGGTACCACAGAAAAGGGTCAGATTTTTTAGATTAAACAAAGGTTAATAGAATTTAGGGAATATAAAACAGAGGGAAAGGTTAATCAGAAAAGGGATGTCCCCATGGCTAGCAAGTCAGAAGGAAAGGATGAAGTAAAACCGCCTACTGATAAACCAACATGGAATAAGAAACAGGATGTTTTCCTTGGCACAAAATTGCCAAGAAAATAAATAATGGCAGATCTTGTTAAAGCTGGTGTCAATGTAGAGAAGCTAAGAAAAAGGTCAAATCATGTTTTGTTCAAAAGGTGGAAAGCTTTAAAGAGAAAGGTACAGATTAATGTACCTATTTCTAAAACTGATTGCATTGGATATGGCTTGCAAAGTAATTTATTAGTGATTCACGTCACAGAAGCAACTTCATAAGTGCATATTAATGATATGAAGTACCTCCTTTTAGATAGACCACTCCTTCTAACTATGGCATCCATTTTGATATCTGATCTATGTAGCATTTAAAGAAGTGCATTACTCCTACCAACAGGTGTCACTAGGGAGTGAGTGATGGGATTGAGTGATGACTCTTTGTTCCACCAGGTAAATCCTTGAGGGGGGAGGTGATACTGGACAATAGCTGTGTAGAGGGAGGAGAGAAAACAGATGTGCAATGGCCAGGAAACAGCATGGTCAGAGGAATCAAGGGCTCTGAAACTATTTCTAGTTAAAAGTAAAGCTTTCATCTTGGGCTAAGTTTAAGTGCCAAGAAGCTAGGGTTTAGTTTAATGCCTAGTATTCTAACAAAAAGTAGAAAGTAACTACTGCAGAACCTCTTTTAAAATCATCCTTTATCGACCTGGAATGAAGAGCCATTTTGGACACAGCCATGTGCTTTGCTGAACCTCTCTGAAGTTAAGTACATGTGATATCTAATTAATACAATGTTATATAGAATATAACAGTTGTATGTTTGTAACTTTGTTTGTGATATCCTTTTAGATATATTATTTTTACCGCCAGAGGTATAAATAAAGTATATTATATATATCACAACATCTTTTGGTATTCATCTTTACATAATTTATCTGTATTCTCGAATCAAATAAATTTATTGTTGTACTGCTAATCTTGTTTGTCTAAATAAACATTTATTAATTTATAATTATTTAGCATAATTTAGCATACAGCAGGCCACAACCGCAACAATTGGTATAGTCAGCAGGAAACAGTAACAATTAAGTTAACGTTTTACTGGGCACCTTGCTAGTAATTCTTTGTAAAGATGTTTAAAACAACCAAACAGAAAGCACTAGCTGTAGCAGGGCAGGAAAGATCAAAATATGGGGCAATTCCTGTATGGGCAGAATTTTGTAGTTGGAAACCCATTTCTGAGGAATTAATAAAATATGCAGCTCCAGTAGATTCTGATGCTGGTACTGAGCTTGGTGCAAAGGCATTACGGTTAGACCTAGGGGTTTACTCAAAGAGAGAGTGTAAAGCTAGTTGCAGGAAGTGAAAGATTCCCTAGTTTTGACCAACTGTATGCGTAGCAATGCATGCCATGTGACTGCCCTAGAAGAGAAATGTACTAAGCTAGTGGTAAGCAAGATAAACCGCAGGAGGTCACAGAGATGTAGAAAGCCAGTGCCTGTAAGAAATGTGCGAGCCATGGTTGCAGACCCCAAATGGGATCCTACAGAGACTCTTAAGCAATCTGATGATAAGTAAGTGTCCTTTTCTGAAGATGATCATGAACTGGACAGTCAACAAGCCCGTCCTGTCATTATTCAACAGCAGAAAAGGAGACTACCCTGTGACCAACATAGAGAGCATGGTTTGAGAGCTGGTGCATGTGATGAGATGAAGGAAGTGGTAAAGAATTACTCACAAACTGAGCTCATGGAGCTAGCTAAGATACATACGCAACAAGTGGGTGAAAATGTGGGAGAGTGGTTGCTACGAATGTATGATGCAGGAGCTGACCATGTGCTGTTGAATGCAAGGGAAGTCATAAGTATGGGGAAGCTAACAATGCATCTGAAGATCAAGCAGGTTTTGCAGAGGGTGAGAGAGATAAAGGGGACCTTTTCATTGTTTGACATGGTTCGCCATGTTTTGTTACTAGTTTACCCATCACACTCCGATATTAAGCCGACAGCCCCTGGGTAACAATGAAAGATGCCATAAATCATGTAAGGATAATGGGTTGTGTTGCAGGATTGACCAAGGATAATTGGAAAGGGTCTAATATGGAGGATTTTACAGATAGCATGCGGTCAAGGTTTCTAAAGACTGCACCGCTATATCTGAGAGTTCTCCTGTTATCTCTGCTCTATGGGATTAAAAACAATGGTAAAATACACGATGTGACCTCCTTATTAGCAGAGATTGAAGCATTAAATACTGAAGACAAACAGACTAAGAATATTTGTACAGCAGGAAAGGCTAGAGTGGAGTTTGCAGAGCAAAAGTCAGAGGGGAATCAGACTAGGCTGACTAGAAGGCAAATGTGGAATGACTTGTTGTATACCTAGAGATGAGATAAATGGCATTCCTACTGCATAGATGTTTCGAAGGTGGGAGGCAATAGTGAACAGGCCTAGGCAGATACATACAGTTGCTTACAACCCTTGTAGTAAAAAAATGTTTGTACTGTTACTCCTGTTTGTCTAAATAAATATTTATTGATTATCTTATTAATAATTATTTAGCATAATTTAGCATTCAGCAGGCCACGACCACAACACTGATAAACAAGTCATCTGAATGTAATATTCCTGTTCCTAATTCCTGTTCCCCATCCTAGGAAAACATCTGTTCCCATCAGGTGAATTAGGGGCCATAGCGCAGAAATATTGAGGGGGACGGCTGATCCCCAGCACAACGTTTGTTACCCATCACGGCTGGGGATTGACAATCCCATGTTCCTTTGACTGTGGTGGGGAAAAGAAACCAACCCACCAAGGTTTTAGCCTTAGTAGACACTGGGGCCAAGGTAACAGTGTTATAGGGTAACCCTTCCAGGATTTTAGGCCCCATCATTCACATAGAGAGTCTAGGGGAAGAGTAACTAATGCAGTACAAACAACAGTCACATATTCTATAAACCAAGGGCCCCCGGGGTTTATGGATAATATTTGGGGTTTCTAATTTCCTAACAATATCTTGGGGTAGATATATTGTTAGGGCGCAGAATAGAGATGCATGTTAGGTGTTCAAAATTTGGCTTTCCTCACAAACTCTCCAATGTTCATGAGGCAGTGGAGGTGGTGAGAGGAAATACTTACTGGACACCTGTGGTCATTCTCCCTCCCTCTAGTCCAACCGGGGCTGCCGGGAGGGTTGAAAGAAATCAGATTAGTCAGGTGTAGTTCATCCTGCAAATAGCTCTTTTAACAGTCCTGTTGCTTTGTAAATAAGCTTCATGGCGAATGATGATTGATTATAGGGGCCTTGATAAAGTCGTTCCTTCATTGAGCACAGTAGTCCCCCATATCGTCTCTGTCATTTATGAGAGCCAAACAGACATGGGAGTGGCATGCAGTGATTGATCTAGCGAATCCGTTTCTCTATTTCAATTCTCATTGCATCTAAGTCAGAAAATTGCACATGCATTCACTTGAGAAGGAAGCTATTATACCTTTGATGCCCCAAGACTATCTATACTCCCTCATCACATGCCATGGTCTGGTTGCCACAGAATCAAGCTAACTTGGGTGGAAAGTGCCAACTTCAAATACCTTTTAGAGACTGACACTAAAGGCTCCATTAGCTGGGTGTGAAGAGGCCTACCTATCAGAGGTGGCCCGAAAGTCAAACTCTTATTAAGTGGAAATGGCACCCAAATGCAGTATGGATTAACAAAGTTTCAATGGTCTCACAACATGAAATCTTGTGACATCCAACTACCTACAGTACAGTTTCTCCAATCAAGTCAGCTTTGCCTTATGGGGAATTATCCTGCAAAGAACAAAAGATGCTGGACAGCTGTAACATACAATTAGGTACAGATCCAAGAGCAAGATACAGGTGATTCAAATTATCACATAGATGCCGATATAAAGAGACTACAATTGGCTTATTACCTGGCACATTAGTGTGGGGCAGGGCCGTCTTTAATAGGGATTGGACCCTGGGCAAGCATTTGCTTGGGCCCCCTGGACCCTGCCCCCTCCCTTGCATGCAATCCCGACATCCATCGCAATGTTAACCCCCCCCCCCACACACACACATATGCCATAATTGTTGTGCCATTCAGATGCCAGTAATATTGTGCCTTTCAGATGCCAGTAATATTGTGCCATTCAGAGCGCAGTATTATTGTGCCAGTCAGAGCCCAGTAATATTGTGCCAGTCAGATGCCTGTAATATTGTGCCAGTCAGAGCCCAGGAATATTGTGCCAGTCAGAGCCCAGGAATATTGTGCCAGTCAGAGCCCAGGAATATTGTGCCAGTCAGAGCCCAGGAATATTGTGCCAGTCAGATACCCGGAATATTGTGAAATTCAGACCCCAGTAATATTGTGCCAGTCAGAGCCCAGGAATATTGTGCCAGTCAGAGCCCAGGAATATTGTGCCAGTCAGAGCACAGGAATATTGTGCCAGTCAGATACCAGGAATATTGTGCCAGTCAGATACCAGGAATATTGTGCCAGTCAGATACCCGGAATATTGTGAAATTCAGACCCCAGTAATATTGTGCCAGTCAGATGCCTGTAATATTGTGCCAGTCAGATGCCTGCAATATTGTGCCATTCAAAGCCCAGTAATAATGTACCAGTCAGATGCCTGCAATATTGGGCCAGTCAGATGCCTGCAATATTGGGCCAGTCAGATGCCTGCAATATTGGGCCAGTCAGAGCCCACTAATAATGTGCCAGTCAGATGCCTGCAATATTGGGCCAGTCAGATGCCTGCAATATTGGGCCAGTCAGATGCCTGCAATATTGGGCCAGTCAGAGCCCAGTAATATTGTGCCAGTCAGATGCTTGCAATATTGTGCCATTCAGAGCCCAGTAATAATGTGCCAGTCAGAGCCCAGTAATATTGGGCCAGTCAGAGCCCAGTAATATTGGGCCAGTCAGAGCCCAGTAATATTGGGCCAGTCAGAGCCCAGTAATATTGGGCCAGTCAGAGCCCAGTAATATTGGGCCAGTCAGAGCCCAGTAATATTGGGCCAGTCAGAGCCCAGTAATATTGGGCCAGTCAGAGCCCAGTAATATTGGGCCAGTCAGAGCCCAGTAACATAGTAACATTGTAATTTAGGTTGAAAAAAGACAAAAGTCCATCAAGTTCAACCCTTCTACCTATCATTTCAGCGTTTTGATCCAAAAGAAGGCAAAAAAAACCCTAAGGAAGCTTTTTCGAATGTTGCCTCCTAGGGGGAAAAAAAATTCCTTCTTGACTCCAAAAGGCCAATCAGATTTCTCCTTGGATCAAAAAGCTCTATTATTAATGCTCATTCTATTATTAATACCCCTGTATGTTCTGCTTTTCTAAAAAAAACATCCAGACCATTTTTAAATGCATCTATTGTGGTTGATAGCACTACCTCTCTTGGCAGTGAGTTCCATAATTTTATTGTCCTTACCGTAAAGAATCCCTTCCTTTGCTGCCTATGAAATCTTTGCTCTTCCAGTCTCAGGGGGTGACCTCTTGTTCTTTGTACATTTCTATTAATGAACAGGTCCCTGGAGAGCTCCTTATATTGGCCCTGCACATATTTATATAATGTTATCATATCCCCTCTAAGACGCCTTTTTTTCTAAAGTAAATAAATGCAATTTTTTAAGTCTCTCTTCATAACTAAGATCCTCCAATCCCCTTATTCATTTTGTAGCTCTCCTTTGCACTTTTTCTAGTTCCTTAATATCCTTTTTAAGGACTGGTGCCCAGAATTGTACTGCATATTCAAGGTGAGGTCTTACCATTGATTTGTAAAGAGGCAAGATGATGTCCTCCTCCCGTGAATCTATACCTCGTTTTATACATGCCAATATCTTATTGGCCCTTGCAGCTGCTGACTGGCATTGGGCATTGTTGCCAAGTTTGTTATCTACAATGATTCCTAAATCCTTTTCGTTAGTAGTTTTTCCCAGGGAAATACCATTTAACGTATATGTTGTTTTTTTATTATTTTTCCCATAATGCATAACTTTACATTTGTCTATATTGAACCTCATTTGCCACTTTCTTGCCCAGTTCCCTACTCTGTCCAAATCTTCCTGTAAAGAAAAAACATCAAGATTAGTCTTTATTACCTTACCTAATTGTGTGTCATCAGCAAACACTGAGACATGGCACTCAGCACAACGTGGGAGATCATTAATAAACAGATTAAAAAGAAGAGGTCCCAAAACAGACCCCTGAGGTACTCCGCTCACTACCCTGGTCCAATTTGAAGCTTTACCATTTACAACAACCCTCTGTGTTCTATCTTTTAGCCAATTTTCAATCCAAATACATACATTTGCCCCCAATCCTATTTCTCTCAATTTGTAGAGTAACCTTTTGTGTGGAACTGTATCAAATGCTTTAGCAAAATCCAAATAGATCACATCAACTGCCACACCTAGATCTATATTTTTACTGACCTCTTCATAGAATGTTATTAAGTTTGTTTGACAAGACCTGTCTTTCACAAAACCATGTTGACTTTTACTAATTATATTCTGATTCAAGATGTATTCTTGAATGTACACCTTTAGCAATCCTTCAAATAATTTCCCCACTACAGATGTCAAGCTCACTGGCCTATAATTACCAGGCAGAGATTTTGATCCCTTTTTAAATATTGGAATGACATCCGCCTTTCGCCAGTCTGTTGGTACTATACCTGAACTGAACGAATCCCTAAAGATCATAAATATTGGTCTGGCCAGAATTATGCTTAACTCTCTAAGGACCCTTGGGTGTATACCATCTGGCCCTGGGGCCTTGTCTATCTTAACAGAGTTGAATTGCATAAACACTTTTTCCTGTGTCAGCCAATCCCATGTTTGTGGTGACTGTTCCGTAACTTCCGGTAGCAGGGGCTCATCCATCTGTTCTTCCTTAGTATAAACCGAAGAAAAAAAAGTATTTAAAATGTCTGCTTTTTCTCTGTCCTCACTTACCAAATTTCCCATTTGGGATAACAAGGGCCCAACATTTTCCCTCTTTAGCTTTTTTCCATTTATATACTTATAAAAAATTTTCGGGTTAATTTTACTCTCCTTAGCAATCCTTTTCTCGTTTTCCAATTTAGCCATTTTAATTGCCTTTTTGCAGGCTTTGTTGGCATCTTTGTATTTTATAAATGATAATGTTGATCCCTTGCTTTTATAATGTTTGAATGCCATTTTCTTGTTTTGCATTTCCTGTTTCACGGTACAGGTAAGCCACATTGGTTTTGATTTGTGTCTTTTGTTTTTGTTTTCCAAAGGTATATATTGGGATGTGTACTTTTGTAATGTGTGCTTAAAGGCATTCCACTTGTCTTCTGTGTTTAGTCCAGAAAACAATCGTTCCCAGTCTAAATGTTCCATTGATGCCCTTAGTCCATCAAAGTTGGCCCTTCTAAAATTAAGTGTTTTGGTGGCGTAGTTACCAATTTGCTTTTTTGCATTAATCTCAAACGAAACCATGTTATGGTCACTATTGCCCAAGTGTTCTCTTACTTTGATGTTTGAGATAAGCTGCTCATTGTTTGTTATTACTAAATCCAGACAGGCATCCATTCTAGTTGGGGTGTCTACTAATTGTGCCATAAATGTGTTATTAAGCAGGTTCAGAAACTTGCTGCCCTTAGCCAGTGGCGTCCCGAGGGGGGGGCGGCCCGCCCCGGGTGCCACTGACTAGGGGGGTGCCACCGGTGCTGCCGGCATCCCCCGTGCTGCTTACCTTTTTTTTTTTTTTTTTTACATCCGGCGACTGTGTTTCCCTCCTCCGTGCAGGAGGGAAGAGAAGACTGCACGGAGGAGTCGTCCGTCCGGGAGAAGCAGCGATTTGGTAAGTGATGATGGGGGGGGGGGGGGGGGGGAGCAGTGGCACAGTATTACAGGCATCTGGCTGGCACTGTATTACTGGGTTCTGGCTGGCACTGTATTACTTGGCATCTGGCTGGCACTGTATTACTGGGTTCTAGCTGGCACTGTATTACTTGGCATCTGGCTGGCACTGTATTACTTGGCATCTGGCTGGCACTGTATTACTGGGTTCTGGCTGGCACTGTATTACATGGCATCTGGCTGGCACAGTAGTACAGGCATATGGCTGGCACTGTATTACTGGGTTCTGGCTGGCACTGTATTACTTGGCATCTGGCTGGCACTGTATTACTGGGTTCTGGCTGGCACTGTATTACTTGGCATCTGGCTGGCACTGTATTACTTGACATCTGGCTGGCACTGTATTACTTGGCATCTGGCTGGCACTGTATTACTTGGCATCTGGCTGGCACTGTATTACTTGGCATCTGGCTGGCACTGTATTACTGGGTTCTGGCTGGCACTGTATTACTTGGCATCTGGCTGGCACTGTATTACTTGGCATCTGGCTGGCACTGTATTACTGGGTTCTGGCTGGCACTGTATTACTTGGCATCTGGCTGGCACTGTATTACTGGGTTCTGGCTGGCACTGTATTACTGGGTTCTGGCTGGCACAGTATTGCTTGGCATCTGGCTGGCACTGTATTACTTGGCATCTGGCTGGCACTGTATTACTGGGTTCTGGCTGGCACTGTATTACTTGGCATCTGGCTGGCACTGTATTACTGGGTTCTGGCTGGCACTGTATTACTTGGCATCTGGCTGGCACTGTATTACTTGGCATCTGGCTGGCACTGTATTACTGGGTTCTGGCTGGCACTGTATTACTTGGCATCTGGCTGGCACTGTATTACTTGGCATCTGGCTGGCACTGTATTACTGGGTTCTGGCTGGCACTGTATTACTTGGCATCTGGCTGGCACTGTATTACTTGGCATCTGGCTGGCACTGTATTACTGGGTTCTGGCTGGCACTGTATTACTTGGCATCTGGCTGGCACAATATTACAAGCATCTGGCTGGCACTATATTACTGGGTTCTGGCTGGCACAATATTACTGGGTTCTGGCTGGCACTGTATTACTTGGCATCTGGCTGGCACTATATTACTTGGCATCTGGCTGGCACTGTATTACTGGGCATCTGGCTGGCACTATATTACTTGGCATCTGGCTGGCACTATATTACTTGGCATCTGGCTGGCACTATATTACAGGCATCTGGCTGGCACTATATTACAGGCATCTGGCTGGCACCATATTACTTGGCATCTGGCTGGCACCATATTACAGGCATCTGGCTGGCACTATATTACTTGGCATCTGGCTGGCACTATATTGGCATCTGGCTGGCACTATATTACAGGCATCTGGCTGGCACTATATTACAGGCATCTGGCTGGCACTATATTACTTGGCATCTGGCCGGCACAATATTACTGGGCATCTGGCTGGCACTATATTACTTGGCATCTGACTGGCACAATATTCCTGGGCATATGACTGTTACTATATTCCTGGGCACTGAGTGGCACACTATTACTGGGCACTGACTGGCACACTATTACTGGGCTCTGACTGGCACACTATTACTGGGCACTGACTGGCACAATATTCCTGGGCATCTGACTGGCACAATATTCCTGGGCATCTGACTGGCACAATATTCCTGGGCATATGACTGGCATAATATTCCTGGGCTTCTGGCTGGCATAATATTCGTGGGCACTGACTGGCACAAAATTACTTGGCATCTGACTGGCATAATATTCCTGGGCACTGACTGGCACAATATTACTGGGCATCTGACTGGCACAATATTCCTGGGCTCTGAGTGGCACACTATTACTGGGCTCTGAGTGGCACACTATTACTGGGCTCTGAGTGGCACAATATTCCTGGGCACTGACTTGCACACTATTACTGGGTACTGACTGGCACACTATTACTGGGCTCTGACTGGCACTATATTACTGGGCTCTGACTAGCACAATATTCCTGGTATCTGACTGGCACAATATTCCTGGTATCTGACTGGCACAATATTACTGGGCTCTGAGTGGCACACTATTACTGGGCTCTGAGTGGCACACTATTACTGGGCTCTGAGTGGCACACTATTACTGGGCTTTGACTGGCACTATATTACTGGGTTCTGAGTGGCACTATATTAATGGGCTTTGACTGGCACACTATTACTGGGCTCTGAGTGGCACACTATTACTGGGCTCTGACTGGCACTATATTACTGGTCTCTGACTGGCACACTATTACTGGGCATCTGACTGGCACAATATTACTGGTATCTGACTGGCACACTATTCCTGGTATCTATAATTGTACAATTTTCAAACATTGAAAAAATTGTGGGTGTTTTCTTGCATTTTTATTATGGGGTTGGGGGGGGGGGTTCCACACTCAGGGTCCGCCCCGGGTGCCAAATGCTCTAGGTACGCCCCTGCCCTTAGCGGAACTAGTTGTGCCACAATTCCAATCTATATCTGGGTAATTAAAATCTCCCATGATTAGAACTTCATTCAGATTTGCAGCCTTTTCAATTTGTAATAAAAGCTGATCTTCTCCATCAATGCTAATATTTGGTGGCTTGTAGCATACACCTACAAGTAATGTGCGATTCTTTTTAGTGTCTAAGCTAATCTCCACCCACAGTGTCTCCACATCAGTTCCAGTTACGTCATGCACACCTTCCTTAATACTGGGCTTTAGTTTAGGATTTACATATAGACATATCCCTCCCCCTTTTCTATTTACTCTGTCCTTTCTAACAAGTGAGTAGCCTTGTAAATTAACTGACCAGTCGTGGGTCTCATCCCACCACGTTTCCGTGATTCCGATTAAATCATACTGTTCAGCACTTACCAGTATCTCCAGCTCACCCATGTTGTTTGTCAAGCTTCTTGCATTTGCTAAAAGACATTTGAGATTACTACCCATTTTCTGTTTAGTTGACAAACACGTAATGCCCGCAGGTTTAATTGTATGTACCTCACTATGATCTATGTTAACCCCACCAGCGCTTTCCTCCTCCTTTGCCATAGCTATACCCACCTTCCAATCTACTCTAGCTGCCATTGCTTAATTTTGATCTTGACCCTCCCCCCCAGAGCTTAGTTTAAAAGCTCATCTAACCCTCTAACCATCCTCGCCCCTAATACCGCAGCCCCCTCATCATTGAGGTGCAGCCCATCCCGTCCAAAGAGTCTGTAGCCGACTGCAAAGTCTGCCCAGTGCTCTAAGAACCCAAATCCCTCTTGCTTGCACCACCTTCGCAACCACGCATTAATCTCCCTAAGCTCCCGCTGTCTCCCTGACGTAGCGCGTGGCACTGGTAATATAATTACCAATAATCTGCCTACCCGGTGTGCAACATGCCGAACCCGAGCACCCGGGAGACAACATACAGTTCGGCATTCAGGGTCCTGGCGACAGATTACCCTATCTACCTTCCTAATAATAGAATCCCCTACCACCACAACCTGTCTAGCCTTCCTAGTGTCCTGGCTCCCAACTGCGCTGGAGAGGCTACTCACCTGGCTGCTAGGAGAGTCCGCCTGCCCCAGAAATGCCTCTTCTGTGCTAATCCCCCCAGCATCCTCACACAAGCTGGCAAACATGTTGGGGTCAACCAGCTCAGAACAAGCCTCCCTAGCTCTCCGACCCCTACTGTCCCTTACACAACTAACCCAGCTCTCTGCCCTAGAAACCTCTTCCCCTCCATCATCACCCTCCTCTACACTGGCCCCAGCCAATGCCTGCTCCGTGAGCAGTAAACTCCGCTCCATGTTGCTTATGTCCCTAAGTGTTGCCAGTTGCCTCTTTAGATCTAATATTATATTTTCCAAAGCAGCAACCTGCTCACATCTGCAGCAGCGGTATGGACCCTGGGGAACTTGCTCCAAGACCGCATACATGCTGCAAGACATGCACTTAGTGGCATTGTCCAACATGCTCTCTAGTGTAAACCGCAAAATTAAAAATAGAATAAAAAAATAAAAAATAAAAGATTTATACTTTACCCTCCTTCTTTCCTTTTACCTCCTTCTTTGCTTCTAACTCCCACACTTAAGAAGCTTTTTCACTTTAGAAGCTGCTCACTATTCGCCTGCTCCTTCCAGTTAAATGGCCTTCAAAGTAAACAGACTCCCAGAGAAGGTTAATTAACTGATTGCAAACAGCCTTGCAAACCTTTTCCCTCCAAAACAGTTTTTTATTTTTTTCCACCCGCAAATGCACACAAAATAAACAGTGCTCCCCTTGCAGTAAAAATCAAAATATACTTTCCTTCTTTGCTTCTAACTCCCACACTTAAGAAGCTTTTTCACTTTAGAAGCTGCTCCCTTGTATTCGCCTGCTCCTTCCAGTTAAATGGCCTTCAAAGTAAACAGACTCCCAGAGAAGGTTAATTAACTGATTGCAAACAGCCTTGCAAACCTTTTCCCTCCAAAACAGTTTTTTATTTTTTTTCAACCAGCAAAATAAACAGTAATATTGGGCCAGTCAGAGCCCAGTAATATTGGGCCAGTCAGAGCCCAGTAATATTGGGCCAGTCAGAGCCCAGTAATAGTGTGCCAGTCAAAGCCCAGTAATAGTGTGCCAGTCAGAGCACAGTAATAGTGTGCCATTCAGATGCCCAGTAATATTGTGCCAGTCAGATACCAGTAATATTGTGCCAGTCAGAGCCCAGTAATATTGTGCCAGTCAGAGCCCAGTAATATTGTGCCACTCAGAGCCCAGTAATATTGTGCCACTCAGAGCCCAGTAATAGTGTGCCAGTCAAAGCCCAGGAATATTGTGCCAGTCAGATGCCTGTAATATTATGCCAGTCAGATGCCTGTAATATTATGCCAGTCAGATGCCTGTAATATTATGCCAGTCAGATGCCTGTAATAGTGTGCCAGTCAGAGCCCAGGAATATTGTGCCAGTCAGATGCCTGTAATATTGTGCCAGTCAGATGCCTGTAATATTATGCCAGTCAGATGCCTGTAATAGTGTGCCAGTCAGAGCCCAGGAATATTGTGCCAGTTAGATGCCTGTAATATTGTGCCAGTCAGAGCCCAGGAATATTGTGCCAGTCAGATGCCTGTAATATTGTGCCAGTCAGATGCCTGTAATATTGTGCCAGTCAGAGCCCAGGAATATTGTGCCAGTCAGATGCCTGTAATATTGTGCCAGTCAGATGCCTGTAATATTGTGCCAGTCAGAGCCCAGGAATATTGTGCCAGTCAGATGCCTGTAATATTATGCCAGTCAGATGCCTGTAATACTGTGCCAGTCAGATGCCTGTAATATTGTGCCAGTCAGATGCCTGTAATATTATGCCAGTCAGATGCCTGTAATAGTGTGCCAGTCAGAGCCCAGGAATATTGTGCCAGTCAGAGCCCAGGAATATTGTGCCAGTCAGAGCCCAGCAATATTGTGCCAGTCAGAGCCCAGCAATATTGTGCCAGTCAGAGCCCAGTAATATTGTGCCAGTCAGAGCCCAGGAATATTGTGCCAGTCAGATGCCTGTAATATTGTGCCAGTCAGATGCCTGTAATATTGTGCCAGTCAGAGCCCAGCAATATTGTGCCAGTCAGATTCCTGTAATATTGTGCCAGTCAGATGCCTGTAATATTATGCCAGTCAGATGCCTGTAATAGTGTGCCAGTCAGAGCCCAGGAATATTGTGCCAGTCAGATGCCTGTAATATTGTGCCAGTCAGAGCCCAGGAATATTGTGCCAGTCAGAGCCCAGTAATATTGTGCCAGTCAGAGCCCAGTAATATTGTGCCAGCCAGATGCCCAGTAATATTGTGCCAGCCAGATGCCCAGTAATATAGTGCCAGTCAGATGCCTGTAATATTATGCCAGTCAGATGCCTGTAATACTGTGCCAGTCAGATGCCTGTAATATTGTGCCAGTCAGATGCCTGTAATACTGTGCCAGTCACCCCCCCCCCCCCCCCAGTACTTACACTTCACTGCTCCGTGTCCCCCGCCGGATGTGCAAGAGGGAAGACTGCACGGAGGAGGGAAACAGTCACCACATGTGACGCGATGTCACATCCGGCGTCATTTTTTTGTTTGTTTTTTTCCGGCCGTCGCATCCATCGGATGCGGCTTGCCGGAAAAATGCGTTCACAAGCGCAATGCGCTGTGAACGCGGAAAGAAGGGGCTAGGGGCCCATGGGACAGCTGCCTTGGGGCCCCCCAGGAGTAACTGGGCCCAGGGCAGCTGCCCCGTTTGCCCCGCGTTAAAGACAGCCCTGGTGTGGGGAAATACAGTGTTTTGGGAGAAGATCTGGGCAACTGCCTGTACAAGATTGATGCCAAGAAGATGTGAATCCTAATAACACTTTGTAAGAACTGACTCAAGCAAGGAACCTGAAGACTGACGATAGAAGACAGCTGATCCAGTTTTACTTCAATTGGCTGCATGGACAAATGCAATTGGAGGACATTGAGGAAATAAAGCTTTCCTGGAATGGGCTACAGCAAAAGGTCTCGAAACTCGTGACTACCACTAAGCAAGTCCTGTTTGCAGTGAAATATATATTACTGCATCCAACATGCCAATTGAAATTCAACATTGACATCGGTACTCACTTTACTGGTCAGTCCAACACTGGGCATAGGCTATCCCATATCACCCCCATTAAAAGTTGCAATGGACTTTTGAAAGGATAGATTCATACACTAAGTATGTCAAAAGGGGGTGGGATAGAACTTTTACACAGGCTCTTATGATTTCACATCTCTATATGCCAGGCTTATCTGTAAGGTGACAATCCATTTGTTAGTTTAAGGATCACATTTTACAGGCAGCCTCTCCAAATCATTGGGAAACAACTTTGTTTTTTATATTTTAAACTAACATTTTATTTTTTGTTATCTCCGGTGGTGGGAAGGATTAACATAGGTTGATCTTTCCCCATAGGGGACAGCAGGCCTGGATGGAGGTATCGTTATACTCATTGATGAGCGAACCAGAGGTGGTTGGAGTACAACTGGGTAGAGAGTGGACGAATTAATGTGGAGCACCTCTTTGTTTAGAGGAGTACCTGTAGAAGTACAAACCGGAATCTTAAAACCAAACAAAAAACCTTCTTTAAGTAGCCGTGCTATCTGCTGGTTTGGAAAATAGCTTAAAAATGGGAGCAGATGTTGCACCTTGACTGGGGTCATGGCCTTTTGAAATCTGCTTCCTATTAAGAGTTCCCGATCATTTGTAGCACCGAAAGGACAGCTGACTACCTGCACAATTTAAACACACATGTCTAAGTTTACAGGAATTGGTCCATTTACATACAGCATCAATAAATGCCCAACTAACACCTTTGGAGCGTAACTGTGACGAATTACTTTGAGTCTGTGTCCTATACTGAATCTGAGGTGTCCTACTGGGTAGCATAATTCTAACCCAGGAGCCGACGTCTTTAAATTCTTATCCACGGATAATTCTGTAGAAAAATGTAATCATAATAAAACCATGATAATCAACCAAAATTTTTATAAGCCTCTAAAATAGATTCTAGATGTTGAAAAAGACTGGTAGATTTATCAGGGTGACGTTCACAGTAAACACTAGAAAATATACAAAAAGCTTGAAGCCAATTATTAAAAGATCTGGGAATTGACCGTTTGCTGTCCTCATCGTTCTTCTGCTTCAAAAAAACCTCATTTGAAGCAGGCAAAAGAGAGAGAATATCTATAAACTAATTTTTCCAAATTTTTCTCTAATTGAATTCACCAAATGGAATCCAAGAGGTGAAGACTCACAACCCATGGCTACTTTTAAACAAGCCTCATTAATAATTGAATTATTTTTGTTCTGAAATAACTACATTTTTTGCAGGTTGTAAATTGTACAAGGAATTACCAACCCTGTCTGGCAACCAAGCCTGAGCCGGACTACTACCCATATTCTGAATAGTTTGCAATAGGTTTCCTAGTAACTCACTTACCTTTAATGTTCAGAAACCCCAGGGAGACACTCACCCATTATACCGTCTGCTCCTACAAGAACATTTTTTTTACGTACCGGCTTGTTCACTGGTGTCCGCCACCGGTACATGCTCTGGTGCAGAATTCTGACAGGATTTCTTCTTTTTTCCTTCAGCATTTCTTTTCATCTTGCTCCCCCTAGTGGGTGAAGGGGAGAAAATCTTTCAAGGTCTGGAAACTCTTTTCTTTTTAATGAAGAGATCCCGTCACTCAGCCTCATTAGTTGTTGCTCCTCCTCTGAACCTTCCCCTATGGCCGCCTCTTTGTCAGGGTAGCTGTGACTTTAAGAATATGATATTGATTGCAGAGAAAAAAAAAAATGGTTTAAAGTAATATGGAAAAATATATGTAACTTGATTGAAGTATAAAGTAAAAAATATGATGGAACACTTGATTGAAGATATGGAAGGTACTTGCGATTAGGTGGTAGAGAAAAATGCAGGATAACAGGGACGGTCCGTATTCAGAGGATTGGAGAAGTACACAATTCGATTCAGGAAGCCAAAGGTCAGGATTGGAGAAATCAGAATGGTCGAGGATATCTGGGTCAGCAACAGGTAATCAAAAATGAAAGATAGATACTCTAAGGTAGCTTGGAGCTAAGGAGTCAGGAACAACATATGCTAAAGACAATACTCAGCGATTTGTGTCTGTTGCAGACTGTTATTTATAGTCACAGGAAGATCGCGTCATTGAAAGAGGCGTGGCCTAATGAAGGGGTGTGGACTAATGAAGGGGCGTGGCCTGATGAAGCGATCACGAGTAAAAAAAAAAAAAACGTAAAAATGAAAGCCTGACAGGATCCCTGCCAAAAGGAGCAACCACAGGGTGCTTAGGGCTGAGGCTTCTCAGGAAATCGCTTATGGAATGAGGCCATCGGATTAAGTATTGAAGTTTTCGTCTGAACACTCTGGAATCTAGTAATTTGTCAATTTCGTATTCAGGTTGTCCTTCGACACTCACAGGATCAGGGTTTACATATACTTTCCTGGAGAAAGGATCGGGAACGTGTGGTTTTAGGAGGGAGGTATGAAAAACGGGATGAAGACGAAGTGAAGAGGGTAAGGTGAGTTTGACTGCATTTTCATTAATGATTTTCTCGATTAGGAAAGGTCCCATGTATAATTGGTCCAATTTCTTGGAAGGTCGAGAAGTACAAATATTCTTAGTAGAGAGAAGTACAGCATCACCAATCTGATATGAAGGACTTGGTCGTCTTCTAAGATCATAAAATTTTTTATGGCTTTGGAGAGAATTGTCGAGGTTAGTTTTCAGTTGTTCAAATAACTTTTCCATTTCTGAAATTTGGTGAGTAACGGTGGGGTTTCTTTGTAGTGACGGAATAGATGGGAAGGAAGGAGGATGGAACCCGTAATTGGAGTAGAAGGGGGTCATCTTTGTGCTGGAATGGAGAGTATTATTATACGAAAATTCAGCAAGGGCCAGGAAGGAAGACCAGTCATCCTGAAGATGAGAACAGTAGCACCGTAGGAACTGTTCTAAACATTGATTGACACGCTCAGTTTATCCATTTGACTGAGGGTGATATGCTGAGGAGAATTTGGGTGATATCTGAAGAGTTGAGCAGAGTTTTCTCCAAAAATGAGAAGTAAATTGAGTTCCTCTGTCAGAGATAATTTCGGTAGGTAATCCGTGTAATTTGAAGATGTTATTAATAAATAGTGAGGATAATTCTTTGGAAGAGGGTAGTTTATTTGTCGGAATGAAATGAGCCATATTTGTAAATCTATCTACAACAACCAGGATAGTGGTAAATTTATCGGAAGGAGGTAGTTCGACTATGAAGTCCATGGATATGGAACTCGATGGAGTATTGGGTGTAGGTAGATTAATTAATAACCCAAAGGGTTGTTGGTGACTTGGTTTATTCTTTTGGCATGTCGGACAGGAAGATACATAATCCTTGATGGTTTTACCTTGTTTAAGCCACCAAAATTGTCTTTTTAATAACTCATTTGTTTTCTTTACTCCAGGATGTCCTGCTGTAGGAGAATCATGGAACATATGGAGAATGTCTACTCGTAAAGAAGGAGGTATATAAAGTTTGGTATCTTTGAAATAAAGTCCTTCTTCCTGTTGTAAATCAGATAGGTCATCCTTGGTTGCTTCATTTTTTGTGAAGGTTTTGAGTTGGAAGGTGGAAGAAAGGACACCAATAAATCATGAGGGTGGTAGAATGTCTGAAGAGGTAAGATTTTCTGGTTTGATTCCTGGGATTCGGGATAAGGAATCAGCCTTTTTATAACGAGATCCAGGTCGATATACAATCTGGAAATTGAACCTATCGAAGAATAGACTCCAACGAACCTGTCTGGCGGTGAGTGTTCTGCTCTTGTGAAGGAATTCGAGATTTCTATGATCAGTGTAGACAACGATAGGTACCTCTGTTCCTTCTAATAAATGCCTCCAATTTTCAAAAGCTGACTTTATAGCGAGTAACTCTTTTTCCCCTATAGGATAGTTGACTTCCGCAGAGGTCAATGTACGGGAGAAAAAGGCGAAAGGATGATGGACTGATTGGGGAGTGTTCTGTTGAGATAGAACAGCACCAAGAGTGAAATCAGAGGCATCAACTTCGAGAACGTAGGGCAAAGAAGGATTGGGCATCTTGAGGATGGGAGAGGAAGTGAACTTTGTTTTTAAAACTTCAAAAGCCTCTTGAGCTTGGGGGTTCCAGACGGAAGAAGTATTTTTCTTGGTGAGCAGAGTAAGAGGTTGGACTATAGAAGAAACATATTTAATAAACTTTCTATAAAAATTGGCAAATCCAAGAAAACTTTGAACTTCTTTCACATTTGAAGGTATGGGCCAATTGAGTATACATTGAATCTTGGAATCGTCCATATGTACTTGTTGGGGGGTAATGACGTATCCGAGGAATGAGATTTTTGTCACCTCGAAAATAAATTTTTCTGGTTTGGCGTACAAACTATGAGTCCGTAACCTTGACAACACCCATCGTACATGTTTCCGATGTTCTTCTAGATTGTCTGAATAGATTAAAATGTCGTCAAGGTATATAATGACACACACATCTAGAAGATCCCGGAATATGTCATTTATGTAGTGCTGGAATGTTGCAGGGGCGTTGCACAATCCGAATGGCATAACTAAATATTCAAATAACCCGTATCGGGTGCGAAAAGCAGTTTTCCATTCGTGATCTTTCTTTATCCTTATAAGATTGTATGCTCCTCTAATATCAATCTTGGTGTAGATGTTTGCGGTACGTAATCGTTCAAGAAGTTCAGGGATTAGCGGTAGAGGATAACGATTTTTTACAGTGATTTTATTAAGTTGTCTGTAGTCAATAATGGGTCTGATGGTTTTGTCTTTATTTGTGACAAAGAACATCCCAGAGGCTGCAGGAGAGGTTGACGGACGTATAAATCCTTTGCGTAGATTTTCATCCAAATACTCCTTGAGGGTGACTAATTCTTTATCAGACAGAGGATAGATATGCCCGAATGGAATGGGAGCCCCAGGAATCAGATCGATAGGGCAATCATATATCCTGTGTGGTGGTAAAGTTTCGGCTTCTTTTTTACAGAAGACTTCCTTAAAATCAGAATAGCATGGAGGAATGAGTTGTTCTTCTGTAATTTGTAGAAGTGGAGTATGGAGGAAACAGGTCTTTTGACAGTAATGGGAATCGAGCTGTATTTCAAGATTTTCCCAGTTGATAGTAGGGTTATGTAGATGCAACCAATTCATTCCAAGGATTACAGGGTATAACGGTGAAGAGATGACATCAAATTTGATATATTCTATGTGATGATGATTTACTGTCATCTTTAGAGGAATCGTTTTGAAGGTAGTGGGTCCTGAGGATAACATGGATCCATCAACAAGTCGGATAGATACAGGGGAAATTTTCTTTATTAGAGGTATATTCTTTTCCTTCACGAGGTCTTGATCTATGAAGAGACCAGCAGCCCCGGAGTCCAGAATGGCCTCAGTATGTATCCTTTCTTTGTCCCACTGTAAGAGGAGAGAAAGGGAAAGATGAGGAAGAGATTTCTGGGGTATGTAGAGAAGGTTTCTGTAAGAGAGGTGCTTACCACTCTTGTTTCTGGAGAGAATAGGACAATTTTCCACAGAATGTTCAGGGGAAGCACAGTTCATGCAGAGGTTTAATGTTCTCCTCCTTATCTTTTCATCCTGTGAAAGGGGACCACGCATAACTCCAACTCCATAGGTTCAGGCGGGGAAGTGTTGTCGGTTTGTTTCACAGGGGTTATAGCTCTCTTCCAAGGATTGTTAGTAGAGGACCGTTCGGCTTTCCTCTCTCTAATACGTCTGTCGATGTTGATGGACAATTGCATTGTGGCGTCTAGAGTAGGAGGAAGAACAGTCCTGGCTAATTCATCCTTTACAGCTTCAGATAGTCTGAGACGGAATTGATTCCTTAAGGAAATATCGTTCCATTCAGTGTCTACGGCCCATCTCTTAAATTCAGCAATATAATCCTCAACAGGACGTTTCCCTTGAGACAAGGAGCGGATGGTCATATCTGCTGTGGCTTGTTTGTTTTGATCCTCATATAAAAGAGACATTTCGGTGAGGAACTGGTCTAATGAATCGATGATAGGGTCATCTCTTTCCAAAAAAGTATGAGCCCAGGACATGGGTTCACCTCTTAAAAATGAGATAATTGTACACACCTTTATCCTGTCTGTTGGATAAGATCTGGGTTTCAGGGAAAATAGAAGGGTGCAGGAATTTATAAACTCTCTGTATTTGGATCTGTCTCCAGAGAATTTTTCAGGGGTACACACAGAAGGTTCTGGATATTCCCTTGGGGGAGCAGAGAGGGGAGTGGTGAAACTTCTGCTTTGCAATTCAGTGGTGTATGAAAGTAGGCGGTCGTGTGCCATACGTAAATCCTGAACACTTTGAGTGAGATGATCCACTCTTTGAGTTAATGAAAGAATTTGGGATGCCATTTCTGCTGGTTCCATTTGGTGGGCTGAGTATTTTGTCAGGGTAGCTGTGACTTTAAGAATATTTGGAAACTCAACTGCAGAAATAAATGACAATCCACACAAGGTATATCGTTTAAGCAATTCTTGTATTAAAGTTTAGCAGCAAAAAGAAGAAAAACTGACTGATATTGATTGCAGAGAAAAAATAAATGGTTTGAAGTAATATGGAAAAATATATGTAACTTGATTGAAGTATAAAGTAAAAAATATGATGGAACACTTGATTGAAGATATGGAAGGTACTTGCGATTAGGTGATAGAGAAAAATGCAGGATAACAGGGACAGGGTATTCAGAGGATTGGAGAAGTACACAATTCGATTCAGGAAGCCAAAGGTCAGGATTGGAGAAATCAGAATGGTCGAGGATATCCGGGTCAGCAACAGGTAATCAAAAATGAAAGTAGCAAGATACTCTAAGGTAGCTTGGAGCTAAGGAGTCAGGAACAACAGCTGCTAAAGACAATACTCAGCGATTTGTGTCTGTTGCAGACTGTTATTTATAGTCACAGGAAGATCGCGTCATTGAAAGGGGCGCGGCCTAATGAAGGGGAGTGGCCTGATGACGCAATCACGAGTAAAAAAAAAACAAACGTAAAAATGAATGCTTGACACTCTTCCTCTTCAGGTTCAGCAAAATAAGAGGTTGGACTCTCCTGGAGGCGGGGATCTCACTGCTGGATGGAGCTGTCAGAAGGCACTTCATCAACCAGTCGGCTCCACCGGAGGGGATGGATCAGTAGAGAGAGGTATAAGGGGGTGAGCCTGTCAGGAATGAGGGGCCCAACTTTACATTATAGTTAGATATCCTAGAGAAATAACTCCAGACATTCTCAAAGATAAAACATTAATTGCTGCCATGGGCCCCCAAGCTTACTGCATGATGGTACAGAAATTAAATTAACCTATATCGGGTGTTCCCAACCAATATAGAACAAAGATAGTAAATTTAAGGGGAAAAAATAAATCAGTGGAGTGAAGTGGGGGGGGGGGGGGGGGGGAGAACAGGGAAGGACCTGAGATCAGAGAAATGTGCAAAGGAGAACCAATATTATGACATGAGAAGAAGACAAACAAAACAAACACAGCAATGGATGAGGTTGGGGGATTTTATCGTTCACTCGTACCTAAACTTAGTGTTCATGTAAAACAGCGGCGAACATAGCCAGTCACAAATATGATAAAAAGAAACATATTGTATCAGAATGACATTAAAAAATATATATCTCCAGTGTTAGTGCACTTACTCCACCATCTAAAAAGTCTATCCAGTAAAACCATTGTTTCATGTGGGACTCCCCCCCTACCTTGTGAGGTGAGTAAGAGATCCTCAGCCGACCGTATCTCCTCCAACGTCGTCATCCACTCTCTCAGCGAGGGTGTATGGGTAATTTTCCACCATCGGGGGATTACCAGCCTGGCCGCATTAAGTAAATGTACTGTGAGTGTTTTTTTTATTTATTAATCGGGTGTTGTGATGTAGAAGAAAAACCAGCGGATCAAAACTAATTGAATCGTCTGCAATTTCCTTAATAATGTCTGCCACTGCTGACCAGAAAGAGGCCACTAAAGGACATGACCACCAAATGTGTAAGAAATCTCACTTATGCGATTTGCATCTCCAGCATTTGTCCGATGTGCCTGGGAATAATCGATGTATAACCGTTGGTACTTTGTACCACCTTGTTAAAATTTTATATGCGTTTTCCTGTATCCTTGTTGACACTGAACATTTGCGTACCAACAAAGATAGCTTAGACCATTGGGTCTAGGAAAAAAGGGTTCCACAGTCCAATTCCCAAGCTCTAATATAATACGGTTTCTGTGAAAAAGTGGCTTATACTAGAAGATTGTGAATAGAGGATATTAATTTAGGAGGGGGGTCCTTTGCAAGACAGAAGGATTCAAACTGAGTTAGATTCAGAATTGGTGTCCTGATGTCAGGTATCGTAAAGATATAGTGTTTCAATTGTTCGTACAAAAATCTGCCGTTGAGTAAATGGGGTGGCTTTCCATATATCGGAGAGTGTTTTTAATTTACCGTCCGGAAAAACGTGGCCAGGTAACGTGTTGTGCCTGCGAGGAGGTCTTGTATAGCGGAGTAGGTAGCGCTTGGTGGAAAGTCTGTGTTGGCTAGGAGGGAAAGTAGTGGTGAGGGACAATTCACCAAATCAATTCTACTACATGTATGTCTCCATGTCCGTCCAGTAGACATGACAGTCGGATGGGATGAGTCGAGCACTATGGCCTGAGTGGAAGGGACCCATGCTGCTACAGGTATAGGAAGTGTCAGCGATCTCTGTTCAATAGATACCCATAATTTCAGGTCAGGTCTCGTCCATTCAACTATCCTAGCCAGTAAAACAGATTTATAATATGATTCTATGTCAGGCAAACCCAGCCCGCCTTGATCTTTCAGGCGGATTAGATACTGGTAACCTAGTCTTGGGGATTTGGAGTGCCATATGAATTTAGTGATTAGTCTCTTAACATCCATTAAAAACTATTTGGGTACATTGCTAGGTAAAGTTTGCAAAACATATAATAGCTGGGGAAGCACATTTTAATTACAGAAATTCTTCCAAACCAGGAGATATGTTGATTTGTCCATTTTGCTATGTCTGCTTTCATTGTGGCGAGAATGGTAAGATAATTATGAGGATATAAAGTAGACAAATCCGCTGATATATTAATCCCAAGATACCTAATAGAATTAGGTGACCATTTGAATGGGAAAGAGGCTTTACGGTCATCTACCTTAGCTGTTAGTACGTTGATATTTAAGGATTCTGATTTATCCATGTTTATTTTAAAAAACGAAAGTTTCGTGTATTCCCTCAATTCAGGTAGGGCAATGTTATATATGTGGCTGGGTTAACCTGAACAATAAATCGTCAGCATAAGCTGCCACTTTATGTCTGTGTGGGCCTATGTCCAGGCCATGTATATTGACATTAGCCCTGATGGCATTCAAAAAGGGTTCTAGTGCTAACGTGAAAAGGAGTGGTGACAGTGGACAACCATGCCTTGTCCTGTTAGACAGGGTGACTGGTCTCGACAGTATCCCGTTTACCCATATACGGGCTGATGGTAAGTGGTATAACACATTTATCCAATTCATCATACTAGATCCTACTCCTATATGGGAGAGGACACCTTTCATAAAAGACCAGTTCACCCTGTTGAATGCCTTTTCGGCATCCATGGACAGGACAAAGGCAGGGATGGAGTGTACTTTCGCATAATGAATTAGGTTAATGACTCTAGTTGTGTTGTCGCTGGCTTCCCTACCTGGGACAAACCCAGTTTGTTCCCTGTGTATCAGGTCTGGTAAAACCACTTTCAATCGTGTACTGAGAATTTTGGTAAACAATTTCAGATCAACATTTAATAGGGAGATAGTTCTATAACCTGTACATTGTTCTGGGTCTTTCCCTGGTTTGTGTAGTATGGTGATATGTGCTTCCTGAGCCTGAAGTGGAAGTGTAACTTCTGAAGCTAGATGGTTTAATGTTTTCAGAAGATGAGGGTTTAAAATATCTTGAAACTTTTTATACTATGCTATCGTTAGTCCATCTGGAACCAGGCTCTTCCCCAAAGGGGACGTTTTAATGGCAGCACTCAACTCTTCCAGTGTGATGGGACATGTCCGTGATGTCAGCAGTAAGTCTGGGTTTCCTGTATGTCATTAAATATTTTTGGATTAGGGTTTGGTCTGATGCCTCTCGTGTGTGTGGAGATAAGTTGTAAAGATCCCTATAAAATTGACGGAATCTCTCCGCTATATGCTCAGTGTTTTGTGTTCATTGTTGTTGCCTCTGATTTTAGCTATATACGTAGCCGTTCATTTGGCTTTGAGGGCCCTGGCTAACATTTTCCCTGGTTTTGCTGTGAGTAATATACTCCCTTTACTTTCTGAAGAGATGCTTGCAATTTTTGGTTATATAATTCTGCCAAGTCTGCCTTAAGATGCATAAGTTCTAAAAACAAAGTATGTGAGAGTGTTTGTTTGTGGTCCCTTTCAATAGTGGCGATTTGCCTGAAAAGGGCTGTGATACGAGAGGCCGGAATGGAAAGATAGGCTAATCAAGTGCCCTCTAATTACTGTTTTGTGTGCTTCCCACACAAGTTGTGGGGAGATATCAGGCGTCACATTGGTCTGGAAGTACATGTCTAAGGTAGATTGTAGTTTTCTAGCATCAGCATCATTTTTGACCAGGGTGTCATTGAGCCTCCAGTTGCATTGTCTGTGAGTCATGGATGAGATGTGTAGCGTAAGTGAGATCAGCGCATTATCGCTCAAGTGATATTAGACGTTTGTGCTAGATTTAAGTGTCTGTGTGAGATGAAAAGGGCATCTATACGGGAGTATCTTTTGTGGGGTATGGAGTAAAATGTATAGTCTTTGCTGGTAGGGTTTTGAATTCACCATACATCCTCTTAATTGTGAATGTAAGAGTACTTGCTGTATCTTCCTTATTTTGGGGGCTGAGAGAATGGATGACCCGGTGGACGAATCAAGCCTAGGGTCCAACATAGTGTTGAGGTCCCTGCCAAAAATTGTGATACCTTCAGCGAAACTCTCCAACTCCCCTAGAATGGAGTAGAGGAAAAGGTGTTGGTTAACATTCGGTACATAAATATTCACTAAGGCAATTTTTTCCAGGCCTAAGCATCCTTTAATAAAAATTGCTCTCCCTTCATTATCTGTCCAACAATTAATATCCGAAATGGGACAATTGTTAGCAATATAGATGGCAACTTCTTTTGTTTTCTTGAAAGGAGAGTAAGAAAAAAACCCTTGCGGATAAAAATAGTGAGATAATTTAGGCAACTTACCGTGTAAAAAATGAGTCTCTTGTGCTAATGCAATGTGTGCTTTTTTAGCACGAAGTTTGTGAAACAATCGGGCTCTTTAACTCTAGTCTATCCCTAACACCGCTTTGTAGTGCCACTTCCCAGTGGCGTTGTCTCATAAAAAAAAATAATGACAGTATTAAGAAGGCTCTATCGTGGATGGTGTATGAGGACCCACTTTTGGAGCTAAACCCAAAGATGGCATAGCATCCTTGATGCAGTTTCATCCAACTCGTTTGCTGGTCAGACAGCATTGTCCATTGGTTGTGCCACAAGTGTCCATGCCGAGATGATTAGTCCTAGCAAAAAATTAAGGGCCGAATCCCCTTCTCCAAACTGGTGTGCAGGGGGAAAGATCCGTGATGGTGGGCCTAAAGAGCGCCCGGAGGGTGATTTCCCTCTACCTGCCTAGGACGGTGGTGGCGTTGTGACCTAGCAAGGTAGCCAGGGGGGTTCAGAAGTGGCTGTAGTGGAGCAGAGCAATCCATAAATGCTTTCCATTCCGGCAGGCTAGGTATAGCTAGCCGTAGTGCCATGCAGAATCCCTGTATATCCTTGGGGTCTCGCAAGACATGATGAACTGTGTCTATGGGTACAGAGATCATTAAGGGATAACCCCATGTGAAGGGTTTGTTAGCCTCTTTCAGGGCATCCGTCATAGGCTTAAGTAATTTTCGTTGTTGAAGGGTCGCCCATGCATTGTCTGGCAAGACCTGAATTTGAGCACCGAGATATTGGAGTGGGCTCTCTTTTTGTGCCACTTTCATCACCTTTTCTTTCAGGGTATAGGAATGCACGCAGCGTATAATATCCCTCGGGAGATTGTTAGCCCTGATTTTGGGGCGTAAGGTGCGGTGGGCCCTGTCCAATATGACAGTGTCATTTGTGTTTCGGGTAGGCCTCTGATTCGCACATTATTCCTACGTCGGCGGTTATCAATGTCCACAATGTGTTGTGACAATTGTATAGTAAGTTGTTTTTGCGCTCTAAGTTGTCTTGAGACCTCTGTCATGGACGTTTGCAGGGTTTGGTGATCCTGTTCAATCACTTGGATCCACTGGCCTTGTTGTTTAAGGTCTTCTTTCCCTTCTACCAGCTCCTCCCTGATAGTAGTTCTGATTTGGTCAACGGCCGTAGTTATTTCATGTTTTACATCCAAATTGAATCTTTTAAAATCGTCCTTTGTAGTGACATCTTTTAATTGTGCCCGGATTACCTCCGATAATGTCTGATCTTGCTCTGTTTCATCCTCCTCCCAGGAGCGTGGGCTGCTTCCCACCAACTGTTGGAAGGCGTACCCTGAGATGGGCCCCAAGAAATCATGTATGAGGACATCGAGTTAGACAGGGTTTTGTTACCCGAAGGTGTGGCCGGGATAGTAGAAGCCCTTTTCCTCTGTTTCCCTTTGCCTGTCATTGTGATTAAATTATTTTAGCCGTGTTTCTGAGCTGGTGGAGCGGGAGCTTCGGCACTATGCCTGCATCGCCAGTCAGCCACGCCCCCCCCTAAAGTTATTATTGTTCAATTAGGTGGCAACAATATTGGTGTTACAAAATCCATTAACCCCTTAGTGACATGATCTTTTGACCTTGTCTTTCCCTTGGTGACGAGGGCTGTTTTGACATTTATGGGGTGTTTGCGTTTAACTGTAATTTTCTTCTTTCTCACATACTGTACCCACACAAATGATATGTTGTTTTTATCGTCATAAGAAGGGCTTTAATTAGATACCATTATGTTCATCATATCTTATAATTTACTACAAAAAAATCAATAAAATATGATGAAAAAATAAAATAAACCACTTTTTCTAACTTAGACCTAAAAAATAATTAACTCAAATATAGTCATTAAAAAAGACCCCATGGGATAACTTAATTAGTTTTTAAATTTTGTCCCGAGTTCAGATATATGCTTGTTTCCATGTTTTTCTGCAGTTTTTTGCGAGTTATAGGGCAAAAACCAAAAATAGAGTTTTTTTCCTACAGCGACCTTTTGACCCTAAAAAATGTAACCCTAACCATTATGCTAACCCTTAATTTATTCTAATTTTAATTTAACTGTAATCCTATCTCTTATGCTAACCCTAATTTAATTGTAACCCTAACAATACAAAGCAACAGCATCAGAGGAACAAAAGTAAATATGTTTTCACTTCGACGCTCTACACACAAGAGAGCGGCAGCCATATTGAAGGATCATGCTGCTCTCCAATATGGTGCCCATTATCGCTCTGTGAAGCGATTGTGGGTACCCCAGATTAAAAATGTGACATCAAAGCAATAGAGCAGCACCATCAGAGTGATTTTCACGATCGTTGATTGTGAAAACCACTCGTGCCACCGCAGGACGTGCCAGGCATGTCCATTGTTAGCAACGGAGTTACCGGCTGGACGTGCCCGACATGTTCATTGTCACAAAGGGGTTCATTTGTTTTTTGAAATGCGTAATGACATGATTCTTTTGAAGCAGAGGTTTCCTGGTATTTTTTTCTTTTGGTCTCAGGTGGTACCAAGGTTGTGTAGGCTCAGTTTTGGACACCTCAGACCTCTTGAGAGGATACGCAGGAAAATGAATTGTCCTATGAAGAAGTTATTGCAGTCCTTAGGGAGGTTCTCATTTCGTCATACAGAGCTAGAGGGTGGTTGTTCTGGCTTGTACTGCAAGGATGCAGTATATTTGTCGGGTATTGGGTTGGACATATTTTCTTTTTATTAAGAATTTTTTATTTCATTGTTCAGTAGACATAACATGACACGTACTTTGATCTGAACATAACATAACAGGTAACATATGGACAGGGAATCAAAGAGGTGTAAAACATGGGACAGATCTTGTTACTAAGGTGGTTATACACAGTGCCACATGTAGCCGTCCTGGGTCAGCCCTGTTTTTTTTTGGTCGACTCAGTAGATGAAGTCAAATGTTGAAGGATATTATTCCTGTATCCAGTGATGTTCGAGTACCCTGATATATACCTTGTGAATGATTGAGCCTATGTAGTCGGAAGACCACCCGAATAATAGGAAATATCTATAAAACTTAACCAAACTAAACTAAAAACAGGTACCCGGTAGGATGATTATTGCATATCCGCAGGTGGCCGCAGCACCATGCTAATTGGGACAAAAAAGCAACGTTAAGTCTTCCCCCCTTTTTCTTTTCTCCTCCCCCTCCCTCCCGCATTGCTTAGTCCCATTTCTCTGTTACAAGTCGTCCCCGTCTCCCACAGTCCATCTTTTGTCAGTTAATGTGTATCCAGTATGGGGTCAGTTTCTTTCAGTAACTGTTGCGAGTAACAAGTAGTTTATATGAAAGTGCTACATATTTTTGCCTGAATTGTCCAATTGTTTAATATAGGAGTTCCAAGTGTGAAATAATTTTTTGGTGTGCTTTTATTTGTTCAGTGTAGTATTTAACCATTCCATGTGAAACACATGATGTAATTATGTTTAAATAGGGCAAGCGGAGGTGGATTGGACACTATCCAGTAGTGCAGATTTGTTTTTCTGGCCGCGGCTGTTATCAGAAAGAGTAATCTAGAATTATATGCTTGTTGTCCAGTTTGCAAACCAAATATCATTATTAAAGGTAAAAGTAAATTTTTTGCCAGGGAGGCCCTATACACGAAAGCGATGACCTGTTTCCAGAAGTCCTGGATCACTTTGCAGGCCCAGAACCAGTGGAACAAGTCTGCACCCTCCCGGCCACACTTGGACCAAGTGTCTGTGTCCCTAGCACCTATAACGAATAGTCGTTTAGGCGAGTAGTAAGCACCATGTACAGTTTTTTGATGCATTTCTTGATAAGCTGGATATGGGATAAGTTTGACTGTTTTAATGTATGATCTGTTAAAGGTTTAAAATCTTTCAGGGATGTGTAAGATCCAGCCTGCCAAACCTCCTTCCTCAGTGTGATAGTCTACGATATGTCTGGTATTATTATATATGTTGCTGATAGAGTATTTTCTGGAGCACATGCCCGACAAGTAGATATGCAGATCATTGTCCCAGTATTTGTTACCCAGTTTGGATATTATGTTAGTGTCAAAACTTGAAGCCTGTAGGTATTGAAAGGAGGCTATTTCTAGGAACTTGGTTAGGCATTGTTCTCTTGTAAGCAGTTTTTTTGTGTCCATATTAATTATGTTGTGAATATATCGTAAGCCCTTGGATTGACAAGTTTTGAACTGTGGGTCCAAAGACCTGTTTTGAAAGTCACAATTTCCTACCCAACTTGTGTGGTTTGGGGTTCAAATTGTTGCTCTAAGGTTACATTAGTATTAGCTGGTGTGAGGGATACCCAGTCGATCACATGTAGCCACATAGCCAATAGCCACATTTCAATACCAACAGGCTTCAAGTTTTGACACTAACATAATATCCAAACTGGGAAACGAAGACCATATTGAATATTGCCAGTTCAGGCCCTGACTGATTCTTATTCATTTCCATGACTTAATGGTTGTGTATAATAATGGATTATTTTTGACCTGCTGTGGTAATTCTAAAAATGGTGTGTGCAATAAATTGCCAAGTGTGGTGTGGTTCAAATTGTTGCTCTAAGGTTACATTCATATAATGGTGTGAGGGATACCCAGTCAATCACATGTCTATATATAGCCGCTAGGTTGAATTCCTTTAAATTAGGTATATTACAACCAAAGTTAAAATTTGGCTGTTGTAGTTTCCTTAGTGCTATTCTGGGGGCTGTTCCTCTCCACAGAAATTTTCAAAAGTGGGTAGTCAGAGTCTGTTCGTCCTGTTTACTGAGGATAACTGGCAGTACCTGTAAAGTGTAAGATAATCTGGGACAACTGACCATTTTAAAGCTGCCCTTCCTAGTAATGTACTATTTAGGTTCTGCCAAGTTTTCAGTTCTTGAATAACTTTATACATTGTTTTTTTTTAATATTGTGTGAGTAGAGTGTATTTATATTTTTGGGGGTGATAATACCTAAATAGTTGATTGTTTTAGCCATCCACTGAATCAGAAGTGAAGGTAAGCCTCCTAATTTCCTTCTTGCTGTAAAGAAACTTGAGTGCTAAAGCATTAAGGTAATAGAAACCATAAGTTAAATACACCCACAAAATATGCAAGAGAAACACAAAATATACTTAAATACAATTCATATGTTTCTTTCTTGTGGACTAAATTCCGTGTACAGAAAATATATATGATCAAAAACTAGTTGTTTTTTTGAATTGAAGACTTCTCACTTGAGGGTAGAACTCAGGAAAATATATGTGGAGATAAACAAGTTACACTTGTTACAACAAGCAGGCTATTGAATTGTAGCAAAAACAGGTCACCTTTTAATAGACCAACAATAAGAACGAATGATTTTAATATGATGACGTTTTTGAATTAAATCCAAGGAAGAAAAAATGGAACCCGAGAAAACAAGGTTTAAAATTATTATTATAAATGCATTGCATATAGTACAAAAGTATATAAAGTTTAATCAATTCAAATAAAATATTATACAGCTGGATTTAAAAATAAACAAAAGCATATACAAATAAGAATACAAATAAATCACATAAATAAAAATGAAAGCGTATTAGGGAGCTTTGTCGGATATGAATAACCATAAAAATATGAATACGGGTTATTAATTATGAATCATTAAAAATATGAAAAATTGATGATTCACATATCTGGGTCCGACCAAAAATACCCATATAAAGATTTTGTTATGTATATAAAGTTTTGATGACGTTTTTACAAAAGTAAGTACAATGCAACAATTATAAATAAAATAATAATTTATTGAATATAAAATAAAAATCAAATGATAAGCAAAATAGCGTAACAACAAAATACAAAACAACAAAATACAAAATCAATGGATGTTAATCATAATTCATATGTATGACATATAATTGAGGTGAATAAAAAATAAACCATGAATTATGCAACTCTATAGGTGTATCAATATGCATGTATCTATGGATATGGAGATTTCTATTGTTATAGTGAACATGTGCTATTAAAAGCCTCATATTCCTGAGTTCTCCCCAGAAGGAGAGAGACTCAGCCCTTTTCTAAAACATTCCCATCTCTCAACCCACTAGTGGCAGCTCTTCCCAAAATCACTCTCTCAAAATCAGTCTCCCCAGGACTCTTTAGGTATCTCTTCTCCACCTCCACTATCAACTTATTAACCAAACCTTATCTCAGACTTACACCCAGTTCTCTGTAACTTTTAGCCAATTAAAAGTGAATGGGTGTAGAGAACTAAAATTGAAAATCTGTTTCCAACATGCACCTCATTAAAGATCCTGGAAGTTAATATAGATAATCTTTCTTTAAAGGATTGGCATGATATCGAGGACTTAACCCTGAAAGATATAATGACGGGAGATTCTATAACTTCATTTCCTCACCTCCAAGAAAAATTAAACCTAGCCTCAAAGGAAATATTTACGTTCTTGAGATTAAAAAATTACTTAGACTCTATATACAAGAAGGTGAAGCAAACCCGATTACTTAAAGAAATAGTCAACTTATTCCCTAAAGAAGAAAAAACTAAATTATTACCGAGATACTACGACTGGCTGAAACGTTGCCTTTGTCTTATTAAAACTCTCTTTGACACCGACTGCTGGGTCACATACTATTTTTTTAATGAATGGATTAAGTCTCTGACCGAACTCAGGAAAAGTGTGAAATACTTAAACTTAATAGAGCTACAATATAAAATCACTTATAGGTGGCACCTAGTCCCCGAAATTCTTCATAAAATAAACAAAGCAAACTCGGCTATGTGCTAGAGATGCAATTTAGATACTGGATCCCAGGCCCATATTTGGTGGTCTTGTACTGTTATAAAAAAAACTTTGGAATAAAGTTTTTCAAGAAATCTCGACCTTCTCCGAGGTAAAATATGATTTTAACATGGAAAATGTATTATTGCATATATTCATCCCAGGTAGCAACTTCAATAAAATATATCTTTTGATACATATTTTTTTGGCCACAAAAGCTGTTATAGCACGACATTGGAAGCAACAAATCTGCCACCTTGGGAACAGGTACAGAGTCAAATTAATTATCAATTTAATATGGAGAGGGGTATTGCAAGAAATGCAGGTCCTTGGGAATTCCAAAAATTTGAATTAAGATGGGCCCCATGGACAAATAGGGATCGCAATTCAGGATAGAACTATTGATGACAGCAGGAAGCAGACTGGGTCGTGACATATGCCCCTCCCCCATACAGTATTGTTTGTGACTGTCCTGACTTGTTTTTTTACTCGCGATCGCGTCATTAGACCACGCCCCCTTCATTAGGTCACGCCCCTTCATTAGGCAAATTACACGATCTTCCTGTGACTATAAATAACAGTCTGTAACAGACACAAATCGCTGAGTATTGTCTCTAGCAGCTGTTGTTCCTGACTCCTTAGCTCCAAGCTACCTTAGAGTATCTTGCTACTTTCATTTTTGATTACCTGTTGCTGACCCGGATATCCTCGACCATTCTGATTTCTCCAATCCTGACCTTTGGCCTCCTGAATCGAATTGTGTACTTCTCCAATCCTCTGAATACCCTGTCCCTGTTATCCTGCATTTTTCTCTATCACCTAATCGCAAGTACCTTCCATATCTTCAATCAAGTGTTGAATCATATTTTTTACTTTAAACTTCAATCAAGTTACATATATTTTTCCATATTACTTCAAACCATTTATTTTTTCTCTGCAATCAATATCAGTCAGTTTTTCTTCTTTTTGCTGCTAAACTTTAATACAAGAATTGCTTAAACGATATACCTTGTGTGGATTGTCATTTATTTCTGCAGTTGAGTTTCCAAATATTCTTAAAGTCACAGCTACCCTGACAATTCATATGTACCAGTCTCCAGATTACTGTTCAGTACCTCTGACAGCTTACAAGTGCCTTGCAAAAGTATTCACCCCCTTGACTTTTTACCTATTATGTTACATTACAGCCTTAAGTTCAGTGTTTTATTAATCTGAATTTTATGTGATGAATCAGAACACAATAGTCTAAGTTGGTGAAGTAAAATGAGATAAATTATTAGATAAAACTATTTTTTAGAAATAGAAAACAGAAAATTGGCATGTGTGGATGTATGCACCCCCTTTGTTATGAAGCCCATAAAAAGCTCTGGTGCAACCAATTACATTCAGAAGTCACATAATTAGTGAAATGATGTCCACCTGTGTGCAATCTAAGTGTCACATGATCTGTCATTACATATACACACCTCTTTTTGAAAGGCCCCAGAGGCTGCACCACTAACCAAACACTGCCATGAAGACCAAGGAACTCTCCAAACAAATAAGAAACAATGTTGTTGAGAAGTACAAGCCAGGGTTAGGTTATAAAAAAAATCCAAATCTTTGATGATCCCCAGGAGCACCATCAAATCTATCATAACCAAATAGAAAGAACGTGGCACAACAGCAAACCTGCCAAGAGACGGCTGCCCACCAAAACTCACAGACCAGGCAAAGAGGGCATTAATCAGAGAGGCAGCACAGAGACCTAAGGTAACCCTGGCGGAGCTGCAGAGTTCCACAGCAGAGACTGGAGTATCTGTACATAGGACGACAATAAGCCGTACGCTCCATAGAGTTGGGCTTCATGGCAGAGTAGCCAGAAGAAAGCCATTACTTTCAGCAAAAAAACAAAATGGCACGTTTTGAGTTTGCGAAAAGGCATGTGGGAGACTCCCAAAATGTATGGAGGAAGGTTCTCTGGTCTGATGAGACTAAAATTGAACTTTTCGGTCATCAAAGAAAACGTCTGGCGCAAACCCAACATATCACATCACCCAAAGAACACCATCCCCACAGTGAAACATGGTGGTGGCAGCATCATGCTGTGCAGATGTTTTTCAGCAACCCGGACTGGGAAACTGGTTAAGGGGGAGTATTGTGAAGAAAATAGACTTTATTCGGTCTTTTCTTCTGTGTTCGGGCTTTTTGCCTACAGTATTGCTTGCAGGAGGATTCCTCATAAAAGCCAGTGTGTTTTGAATAAAAAACGTTATTCCTCTTGCAGGAGGATTCCTCATAAAAGCCAGTTGTTTTTTTGAATAAAAACCGTTATTCCTGTTTCACTCTTCATGAAGTCTGGGCTCATGTTTGGGGGATATTCGATTTGCTGGGGAGAAACGTCTTGGAAACTGCGTTCATCTACAGTATTCCTCTACTCCTGGCTGCAGCTATAATCACTCATGCTTGGCTAGTGGGAAAGGAATATAAGACAGCAGTACTATAGTCACTGCAGGTCTTAACAACTGGTGGCAAGCGACGGGATCGAATGGGACGCATAAAGACAACTGGTGAATGGCCCAGCAGTACGAGAAACTAAAAAGGACTACGCTCAAGGATCTGCTGCAAGCCCGAGGTCAGGTGACAAGCAACAAAAAGAAAGCTACCCTTATAGCAGAACTAATGGAGGGCGACCAAACCAGCAGCATGGCGAATGTCAGCCAGGAGGAATCAGAATTTCAACAGAAGGTGATGTGGAGGCTAAACCTATATGGGCCAAATCCCACACCTGAGATGGTGACGCAAGTCCTGGCACAAGTGAACGCAGAGCACAACAGGCAAGCTTAAACCAAGGAGACACTGCTTCCTTAGCTGGATCTTTAAATGGAGTGCAGCGGAGAAAGATGAATTATGCTGCTTTTAAAAGTTTTTCGGATGGAGAGATGGAAATTGACGCATATTTACAGGATTTCGAGCGTCAATGCGCTTTGGAGGGTCTGGAATCAGAGCAATGGGCTGCGATTTTAAGCAGCAAACTCACAGGCCGAGCAGCTGAGGCGTACTGAGCAGTTCCTGACACCGCCATACACAACTACGCCAGGGCAAAGGACATTCTGCTATCCAGGTATGCCGTGACCCCAGAGACTTACAGGAAAAAGTTTCAGGCATTACGGAAAGGGGGCCGAGACTCCTACACCGAATGGGCCTTTAGGATGTATCGGGCAGCCCAAAACTGGATACAAGGCTGCCAGGCCACAACGCTAGAGGAGGTGCTGCAACTCCTCTTGCTAGAACAATTTTATGACCACACAGCGGCAGACACCAGGGACTGGGTCAGATACAGAAAGCCGGCCACAGTCGAGGAAGCGGCCAAGCTGGCAGACGAGCATCACGAGGGATAAAAAAGGAGAGGCTAGAGGAAACCGTCCCCTGGTAAGGTACAGCGCTCCGCCAGGTCCTGTGGCCAACCCCAGACCAAGTGTGGTACCACCCACGACTCAACCTAATTTTAACAGGAGACCACCATTGGTATGTCACCAGTGCAATCAGCCAGGGCACTACAAAATACATTGCCCTCAGCGGAGCAGAGGCAACTGGGAGCGGCCACCACCACCGAGGGCCACCGCTCACCACTATCAACATGAGCCACTGGAAGATCACAGCCTGGATTCGGAGCAATGGGCCGTACTACATGAGGTGAACCTAGCCCAAGCCGAGGGGGACAACCGGGTGCACCACAGACAATGGGTCACCATAGATGGAAAAGAGGCTGAGGCCTTACGAGACTCTGGGGCCACCCTTACTTTGGTGCAGCCTCACACCTTATCTGCAAAAGCGCGCACCAAGAGGACGGTTGCAGTCAGAGTGGCAGGAAGCGCCATCCACAAGTTACCCACAGTACAGTTAAATTGGGGCACCGGAGCCAAGCAGATGGAAGTAGGCATTATGTCTCGCCTACCTGCAGAAGTATTGTTGGGGAACAACTTGGGGTGCCTAACTTCGCAGCTGCTCCACCCAGATCCCGCGGGCACCTGCCCCGTGACTACCAGGGCCCAAGCCCGCCGAGCTGTACTGACACACTACGAGGAACCTCAGGTAGGGACCGAAATCCCAGTAGTATGCCCTATCCCCGTCCCCTTCTGGGGCACCTCCCAAGACTTTGGCCAAGCCCAGCAGTCAGATCCCACCTTAGCAGGTTACAGGAAGGCAGTAGGTACCCGTAAGGTAATGCCCACGAGAATTGGGATTGTTATATAGGGTCACCGGGGGAGTGGGACAGGGGGCAGCCCAAGTTAGAAAAAGACAGCTGGTCGTACCCCGCAAATACAGAGCAGAACTCTTAAAGCTCAGCCATGATATCCCACTAGCCGGACATCTGGGTATCAAGAAAACCAAGGACCGCCTTACCCAGACGTTCTTCTGGCCAGGGATATCAAAAGATTTGCAGACGTACTGCAGGACATGTGACACATGTCAAAGGATAGGGAAACGGGGGGATCACCCTAAAGCCAAGTTACGGTCCCGACCCATAATCGAAGAGCCATTCTATCGAGTGGCGGTAGACCTGTGGCGCTCTCCAACATTGAGGCGGAGACGGTAGCGGAGGCGCTAGTCAGGATCTTTTCCCGAGTAGGGTTTCCCCAGGAAATACTTTCCGATCAGGGAACTCAGTTCACGGCAACTGTAACGCAACAGTTATGGCGGAGCTGTGGGGTGAAACCGTTATTCAGCTCCCCCCTACCATCCCCAAACCAACGGCCTCTGTGAGCGATTCAACGGCACGCTTAAGCAGATGCTCACACCGTTCACAGAGTCCTACGGTCAATGGGAGAAATTTCTATCTCATGGTCTGTTTGCCTACCGGGAAGTACCCCAGGCGTCCACCGGGTTCTCCCCCTTCGAACTCCTATATGGGAGAAAAGTCCGGGGACCCCTGGACCTCATACGGGAGCACTGGGAGGGCAACACAGGAGAGGAAGGGATCCCAGTCTTGCCATACATGCTGGAGTTCTGGGACCGCTTGCAGGCCCTGACTGGATCTGTTCGGGAGACCCTGCGGGTGGCTCAGAAACGACAGAAACAATGGAATGACCGGGGAGCACGAGATAGGAACCTAGAAGTAGGGCAAAAGGTACTAGCCCTCCGACCTTCCAAAAAAGACAAGCTCCAGGCAGCTTGGCAGGGGCTATTTAAAGTGGTGGAACGGATTAGCGACACCACCTATATTGTAGCCAAATGTTCAGATGAAAGGATCAGAAGAGTCTTTCATGTTAACATGTTGAAACCATACTTCGAGCGCTCTGAGGACGTGGCCACTATCTGTGCCCCGTCCACTGATGACAGTGAAGGGCTCCCCTTACCCGATCTGCTGGCCGTTAACAAAGGTACCTTAGAGCGGGTCAGGCTGGGGGAGAAACTAGACCCCACACAGCAGGCAGACGCAAAACATTTGCTGCGGGAATACGGTGGGCTGTTTTCGGTCCTACCCGGATACACATCCGCCGCAGTGCACCGGGTGGAAACGCAGGAGGAGACCCCATTACGGCAGCAGCCATACCGTATCCCGGCAGCAGTGCGGTCCAGCATGTGGAAAGAAATCCAGTAAATGTTAGAGTTAGGGGTTATTGAGGCTTCCCAAAGTCCTTGGGCGTCCCCGGTAGTTTTAGTACCAAAACGAGATATTGGCAACCAAAAGGATATTGGCAAATTCCGCTAGACCCGGCCGCTATCCCTAAGTCGGCGTTTGTCACCCCATTCGGGCTATACCAATTTCGGGTTATGCCGTTTGGGATGAGGAATGCCCCAGCTATGTTTCAAAGGATGGCGGACCAACTTCTAGAGGGAATGCAGGACTTCGCATGTGCCTACCTAGATGACATTGCCATCTATAGCGGCACATGGGAGGCCCACCTGACGCACTTGGCTACGGTCTTTGGGAAGTAACAAGAAGCCGGCCTCACCCTGAAACCCGAGAAGTGCCATGTGGGCATGGCAGAGGTTCAATACCTAGGGCATAGAGTGGGGTCTGGGAAACAACGCCCCGAATCGGCCAAAGTAGAGGCCATAGCCAATTGGCCCCAGCCCCGCACCAAGACGCAGGTATTGGCTTTCCTAGGCACAGCAGGGCACTATAGAAAGTTCGTCCCTGAGTATAGCACCCTAGCAAAACCCCTCACCGACCTGACCAAAAAGGCCCTACCCAAGCAGGTAGCATGGTCCCCGGAGTGTGCAACAGCGTTCCAGAGACTTAAAACGGCTTTGAGCGAAGCTCCAGTATTGGCGGCCCCAGACCCTAATAAAACATTTCTCGTCCATACAGATGCCTCCATGTTTGGGCTGGGAGCCGTGCTGAGTCAAGTGGGGGAAGATGGCATGGAGCACCCGGTGGCATATCTCAGCCGTAAGTTGTTACCTCGAGAGGTCAGCTATGCCACCGTGGAAAAAGAATGCCTGGCTCTAGTATGGGCCTTAAAGAAACTCCAACCGTACCTTTATGGCCGTGCTTTTACCCTACTCACTGACCACAATCCCCTCATTTGGCTCAACCGAGTTTCTGGAGACAATCCCCGGTTGCTGCGCTGGAGTTTAGCGTTGCAGCCCTATCATTTTACACTGCAATACCGCCCGGGCAAGCAGAACGGCAATGCGGATGGGCTTTCCCGCCAAACCGACTTGGATATATAACTATGCCACCCGGACATCCCCTAGCCAACCTGGCAGGGTCTAGGCGGGTATGCCGACCCATGGATCTAAGGGGGAGTATTGTGAAGAAAATAGACTTTATTCGGTCTTTTCTTCTGTGTTCGGCTTTTTGCCTACAGCAGGGCTCGACAAACCCCGGGCGCCAGGTCGCCATGGCGACCTGGAAATGGAGCCTGGCGCCCGGGTGCCGTTGCCCTAATGTTCCCATTGCCGCTGCCATCCGTCTTTTGCAGCGCGAGGGGACAGACAGCAAGCTCCGCCCCCTCGCGCAACACGTGTGTTAGTGTTCAGCCGAAAGAGCCATGAGGATCGGCTGCGGCACGAATGTTCCCCCTCCCCAGCAATGAGGTAAGGCAGCAGGGAGGGGAAACATTCGTGCCGCAGCCGATCTTCATGGCTCTTTCGGCTAAGTGCTGGGTTGTCAAGAGACGACACCCAGCACTCAGAAGTTATGAAGGGAAAAAAAAACTTGTGTATGTTTGAGTTGTTTATGTGAAGTGGGGGGGAGGGATGTATATGTGAAGTGTGGGGGGGAGATGTATATGTGAAGGGGGGGTATATATGTGAAGTGTGGGGGGGGGGAGGTGTATATGTGATGTGTGGGGGGGAGGTGTATATGTGAAGGGGGGGTATATATGTGTGAAGTGTGGGGGGAGGTGTATATGTGAAGGGGGGGAGGGATGTATATGTGAAGTGTGGGGGGGAGGTGTATATGTGAAGTGTGGGGGGGAGGTGTATATGTGAAGTGGGGGGGTATATATGTGAAGTGTGGGGGGGAGGTGTATATGTGAAGGGGGGGTATATATGTGTAAAGTGTGGGGGGAGGTGTATATGTGAAGGGGGGGAGGGATGTATATGTGGGGGGGAGTTGTATATGTGAAGGGGGGTATATATGTGAGGTGTGGGGGGAGGTGTATATGTGAAGTGGGTTGGTGTGTGGGGTGTATATGTGACGTGGGGTGTATATGTGACTAGGGTTGGTGTGTGTGTGTGTGTTTATGAATTGCGTGTATGTTTGCGTGATTGTCTGGCTCCTAAAAATTTTTGCTGGCTCCTAGAATAAAATTAAATTTGTCAAGCCCTGGCCTACAGTATTGCTTGCAGGAGGATTCCTCATAAAAGCCAGTGTGTTTTGAATAAAAAACGTTATTCTTCTTGCAGGAGGATTCCTCATAAAAGCCAGTTGTTTTTTTGAATAAAAACCGTTATTCCTGTTTCACCCTTCATGAAGTCTGGGCTCATGTTTGGGGGATATTCGATTTGCTGGGGAGAAACGTCTTGGAAACTGCGTTCATCTACAGTTTTCCTCTACTCCTGGCTGCAGCTATAATCACTCATGCTTGGCTAGTGGGAAAGGAATATAAGACAGCAGTACCATAGTCACTGCAGGTCTTATCAACTTGTAAAATTAAAACCCATAATAAAGGTCACGGACATTCACCACTGACACCATGTCTGGTCTCTTTATTTATTATTATGTAACGCTATAAAAAAATGTCATCATACAAGCCTTATGCTTCCCAGGCTACAAGGACTGTACGTTTGCTCATATATTATTTTTGCTCATATTATGAATTCATGAGCATAATTCTATTTAAAGTAATGGCGAAGAACTGCCTGTTTGTCATACAAAATATTATTTAGCAGTAGTAAAAAATCATTGGAAAAACTGTATTATCAACCAACATTATTCAAGCAGAAAGCACACATTTGAAGAGCTAATAAAAATGTATGCAATTACTTCTGTTAAGCTGCAACTTGTTTGCTGGGCTACGGTAGCATTTAGCCGCACGTTAAGACTCCCCTGATCTATTTAAAAGAAGCACAAAAACTGCCAAGTAGTACAGAAGTGGGTGCCAAGTAGTACAGAAGTGGGTCGCACAGACAATTGACTGGCATCACAGAACTTATTCCCCAATTGAAGAGGCGTATCTGGAACACTACACTACAGTAAACACAATGACTTCACATCCGTCTTTTCGTAACCCTCCCCCCGCCTTCTAGGTCACGTCATACAGCGCCTCATCGGCAGCTGAACAAATGGTCCACGGATGATGACGCAGTTCTCCCGACGCCTCTCGTTGAAGTCGTTGGATGCTGGAGCTTTCTTGGTCTCGTGAAGTGGCATGTTCACCCCGCGTATCCCCCATGCGATAAGGGCCACCCGCCGGTGAGTATGTCTTCGCCAGCATCAAGGGCAGCCATGTTCAAGAAGCTTAAAACTTCTGTAGCCAGAATATACAACCAATTGAGAAAGGCCCACACAGCACTGCAATTTGTTGCTAGATGATAACAAAGAGTTGTTATTTAGCATTAAATTCATGGTTGCGTGTCTGGCTTATTGCAGGAGACCCGTTATGGCAAATCCTTGGCACTTCAGATGTTGTGGAATACGTTTTCTCCTGAAATAATTATAGTTGTGCATCATGGGTAATGTTCAGATAAGCTAGGGTGCTAAAGCTTTTCCATAACTGCAGTAGTCTTTTCAGCTGGTGACACACCCATGAAAGCCAAGCATGGTAGGCACACCCATGCATGAGAGACATCCTGTGATAGTGGGACACTGTCCACCTGGGTACGCAGCTAAATTGTCACATTGCAGCTAGATGTTGTCATCATAATGTCGACCAGATCTAGAGCTGTCAAGGACAGAAAGCACAATACCAAAATCAAGATATTAATAATGCCGTATTCATCTTTTAAAATTTAAAAGTTGGTTTAATCCATAAAAACAAGTGACTGTTTGAAAATTGAAGACAGACTTCATTCTTTCTTGTTAGAACATTACTTGCTTAATATTTATATGTATATATTGATATACCCAAATTTTGTATTCAGAGCCTATGCATAAGTTTGGCCACTTGTAGTTTGGCATAATTTTGTATGTTAATATATAATGATAATTTTGTATTTCTAGTGTAGTTTATTGAACTGAATTCTTTACCAAACAACATTCTACCTATTATATGGCATTTAAATTGTTGCAAAACAGGTGTCAAACATTATTCTGAAATATAACATTGCTTAAAATATCTATATTTGTCTGAAATTCTGTATTTGTGTGTGTGTGTGTGTGTGTGTGTGTGTGTATGTACATGTGTGTGTGTGTGTGTATATTACTTTTTAGACAAGGTGTCTGCAGATAGTATTAAAAAAACACTGAAAAAAATCTATTGCGTAGCCTCTTCTAATGTTGCTAAATACATGGTTGTCTGATATAGAACCATTGTAGAAATGGGAAAGTCTGGCCCCCTCTAGGGGCCCTGAACGTCTGGCATCAAAAACACTTAGTTTTGTCTTGATGGGATGAAGACTTGCCTCTTCCATAGCCAGGTTTATTCATGTGTTGTTCTGTTAGGCTAGGACTGGTACCTCTCATCAGATCTCTGCCTTGTCTTCTACAGGGTCAAAAGAATGTTCGGTTCCATTGCCTTCTCTGTTCCTGTGGCAAGGCATTTCCTCCCTTACGGTATCCAAATGTGTCAGATAATTTCCCTGGCTCAAATGGAATGGAACATAGGCTATTTCTTAATGCAGTCAGCAGACCATGGCTTCAACCTTAAGGCTGCTTGGGCCACGGTGGAAAGCCGCATGTTCTTAGCTGCTAGCTTCCATTGTTGCATCACTTAAATTTTCTGCCATGCATACATTTGGTATCCCCTGTAAAAGCCGGTCTCTCGGAGTCTTGTTCTTAATTGCAGGGCAACTTCTATATGATGCCACTCACCGCTGGGGCGGATGGTTTTTTTTTTCTTCTTCAAGGCAGCGTAAGGGGGCAGTCTGTGCTGGCTGCACACACTGCCAGCTCCACCCCCTCGCTGAGTGTTATTGGAATATGGTCTGTAACTGGTAGACCAAGCTGTAATGGAAGTGATTACCCCCCCTGCCCCAGAGGGGTCACTAGGATTGGTGTCACCTGATTCGGTAACTCATGGTGTAATCCCCCTGGATTTCCTCCAATACCATGCCAAACAGATTCCTTAGTAATGCCAGTCAGATGGCCCCACAAATTATGCCACACCATAGCCCCCTAAATTATGCCTCACCTTGGAGCCCAATTAATGATGCCACACACACAGGAACCCCTTAGTTATGCCACACATGGGACCGCCATTAATTATGCGACACACAGGAGCCTCACGAGGTGACAATTGTAAAACAATAAATATCTATACACACAGACATTTCTCTCTATAACTAAAAATATATAGTTGCTTTTAAACTTGTTTGAATTTTTCAATATTCAACCATTTTCAAATGTAATAAAATGTTATTGAAAAAATTGCATTCCTTGTTTTTATTCCCTTCCTCTGCACCCACATCACACCTAAAGCACTTAACACAGCACCATACAGTAACCACAGCACTTGCCATGCACCTGTATTGCACCCACAGCACTTGGCTTGCACTCATATATTGCACCTACATGATTTTGCATGCCACAGTGTCAATGCCCCACAGAACGAACCACAGCATCACTTTGCTAATTAAAATAAACCAGTTGTCCCATTAATTTGCCCAATAAAATGCCAGTATTATTTTGTCATGAATAAGCCACAGCCAATTTGCCCAATAATATGCCAGTATTATTTTGTCATGAATAAGCCACAGCCAATATGCCCAATAATATGCCCGTATTTTGCCATTAATAAGCCACAGCCTATTTGCCTAATAATATGCCAGTATTATTTTGCCATTTTATATACCACAGCTAATTTGCCCAATAATATGCCAGTATTATTTTGTCATGAATAAGCCACAGCCAATTTGCCCAATAATATGCCAGTATTATTATGCCATTCAATATGCCAGTATTTTGCTATTTAATATAAGCCAGTATTTTGCTCATTAAATTAATACCCTCCTACACCTTCCCCAGTACTCACCTCCTGGCTGCTCTATGTCCCTGGTCATCTCCTCCGTCCAGTCTTCCCTCATTCACGGAGGAAGGAAACACAGCCACTGTATATGAAGTCAGGTCTAGCGGTTGCAGATGCAGTTTGCACCCCCCTCAGGACACCACTGGATCCCCCTTCTTTGCAATGAATTAAAGCAGCAGGGTGGGGGAACAATTTGAATGAAGCTTTTTTTGTTTGTTTTTTAGGCAAACAAAAGGCTGCCTTGTGACTGTTTGCCTGTGACTCTGTGTATGTGATTGTGACTGTCTGCCTGTGTATGTGTGTACATGACTGTCCATGTGATTGTGTAGATGTCTGGCTCCTAGTTTGTTTTTTTTGTTGTTTTTTTTTTGGCTGGCTCCTTTAAACCAGGGCTTGACAAATTTATTTTGATTTTAGGAGCCAGACATTTTTTTTAGGAGCCAGACAATCACGCAAACATAAACACAATTCATAAACACACACGCCTACTTCACATATATACAAACACACATACTTTACATATACACATATATACAAACACCTCACACACACATATATACACAAACACCTCACACACACATATATACACAAACACCTCACACACACATATATACACAAACACCTCACACACACATATATACACAAACACCTCACACACACATATATACACAAACACCTCACACACACATATATACACAAACACCTCACACACACATATATACACAAACACCTCACACACACATATATTCACAAACACCTCACACACACATATATTCACAAACACCTCACACACACATATATTCACAAACACCTCACACACACATATATACAAACAACTCACACACACATATATACAAACACCTCACACACACATATATACAAACACACATACTTTACATATACACATATATACAAACACCTCACACACATATATACAAACACCTCACACACACACATATATACAAACACCTCACACACACACATATATACAAACACCTCACACACCCATATATATATATAAACACCTCACACACCCATATATATATAAACACCTCACACACCCATATATACAAACCCCTCACACACACCTACTTTACAATACATACAAACACACACCCACCTAACACAGTCTTTTTACTTGGGGTTTCTTCTTGATGTGTCCCCCTCCCAGCTGCTTTACCTCACTGCAGGGGAGGGGGACATTCGTGCTGCTGCTGATCTCCGTTGGTCGGCGTGCTGAGTGCCAGGATGTCACGTGACGACACCCGGCACTCAGACACGCGTTGCGCGAGGGGGCGGAGCTTGCAGTCTGTGCCATCGGCCATCGGCACAGACTTTACCCCCTCGCGCTGCGGAAAAATCGGATGGCAGCGGCATGGGGACCAGGAGGCTGACAGCACCCAGGCGCCAGGTCTAATTTCCTGGTCGCCATGGCGACCTGGCGCCTGGGGTTTGTCGAGCCCTGCTTTAAACTATAATATATTTCTTTTTTTTTTCTTTTCTTTTTATTAATGAATTATTGTCATTCTTTTCTACATATTTTCTCCTTCTCTTTTATTCCTTCATCATTCATATGCAACACAGACATATATACAAATATATACATAAAAATTATCGAAGCTTCAGAATACAATTAACATTCGGGATGGCATCATGACGACATAAACAACATATATCACATATTTCCCAATTTATCAAATATGACACGGAGAGAAAGAAAAGGGAAAAGGAAAAAAAAAAGGGGGGGGGGGTGGCGGAACCAACCTCGCCACTATGTTCTGGAGAAACTTGCTTGCTCGCCTGCTGCCTCTGGACTTTGGCCCCATGATAAAAGCTTGTATTTTCCCCTGCAGAAAGGCTTGTTCGTGCCTTTCTGCCTGGGTGTTCAGTAGATTGAATCTACCGAACCAACTCACGAATGAACGGACCACCTGGGTAAGGAATGTGCCATAACACTATACGTTATTATTGTTAGTTAGTTATATTCTGTTAGTATATTGGTTTATGTGTATTGGTTAATTCTGTGAGTAGACCACTCCGAAGGTTTATAATGTGACAGTGTCTTCAATAGTTTACTCCAACATCCATTGTTCTGGATTAACTGGTAAACTGATTATGTTGTGTACATTACTGTGTGTATTGTAATTAGGTCTACTCACTCTGTTAATTCCTACTTGGTTTGCAGTCTGAATTTCTAATGTTTTCCTAGCCCCAGTTAGTTGGAGAACTATGTTTAGTTCCATTCCCCCCCCCCCCCCCCCCCCCGTCATTGTATACTAATGTCTGTGATGTCCTGTCTATTTGGGTACAAAGAGCAATAGTCCAGGAAAGACTTGCTGGGTGAATGCTGAGCTTTAATTGGGGGCTAAGGAGGTGATTTCACACAACGGACAGAGGGTCTACTACGTCCGGTAGACGGTCCATTACAGGGGGGAACAACTTTTTACGCTTCCCCAGAGGACCCAGATCTCTTTAAATCTTATCCCCAAATCTTTTGACTCCTACAAGACCCTTTCGGCAAAAAGCTGAAATTCAATTTGTTTCTTAACTTCCACCCAAGTCGGTAGTTCTTGCTTCTTCCATAGGCAGGCAAGAAGGAGTTTAACCACTGTGAGAATGTTAATTGAGAGGATTTGTTTTGGTGACCTTCCGTGGCCTAAGTTCAAGTGAAGTTTGTGGGGACAATAGAATGTTTCGTTGTTGAATAAAGTTTAGTAATGAAGAAACACTATTTCACACTATTTGCTTTTACTTATTCCAAGACCATCGTATGTGGAAATGAGCCCTCGTTTATTCCACACCTCCAGCAAAGGCTTGTAGTATCAGGAAAGGTCTTGTTACCATCTGTATAGTATTTTATAATGCAGTTCCTGTAAATTAATACCGTGTAAGACTCTTCTAGTTTTTTGGCAAGCGCTATTCCATGCTTTAACGGGGAATATCTTCTCAAGATCTAATTTCCAATAACTAATGGAGGTGAATTTATCTTATATAAAAAAAAAATTCAAATAGTAATTGCAGTTTAGATATATTAGTTCTACTAGTGTTGTGAAGGAATCCATCAAGAGGGGTAGATTTTATCAAAGGATTAGTTGCCATCTATAATACATTTCTTAAGCCATGTTTTTTTTTTTGCTTCTTCTAGCATGTCCAAACCTTATTAGTGCTTTCTACTTCAGCGGCAGACAAAAGAGCCCAGGACTGTTAACTTGAGGCTAAATAAAACTTTCACTTTCATACACAGCCACACGCAGCGTCACACTTGCATACGCGGCCACGCGTAGCGTCACACTTGCATACGCGGCCACGCGTAGCGTCACACTTGCATACGCGGCCACGCGTAGCGTCACACTTGCATACGCGGCCACGCGCAGCGTCACACTTGCATACGCGGCCACGCGTAGCGTCACACTTGCATACGCGGCCACGCGTAGCGTCACACTTGCATACGCGGCCACGCGCAGCGTCACACTTGCATACGCGGCCACACGCAGCGTCACACTTGCATACGCAGCCACACGCAGCGTCACACTTGCATACGCAGCCACACGCAGCGTCACTTGCATACGCACACACAATGTCTTACTTATATATACACATACACACACACACACTGTCTTACTTATATACACACACACACACACACTGTCTTACTTATATACACACACACACACACACTGTCTTACTTATATTCACACACACACACACTGTCTTACTTATATACACACACACACACTGTCTTACTTATATACACACACACACACTGTCTTACTTATATACACACACACACACTGTCTTACTTATATACACACACACACACTGTCTTACTTATATACACACACACACACTGTCTTACTTATATACACACACACACACTGTCTTACTTATATACACACACACACAGTCTTACTTATATACACACACACACAGTCTTACTTATATACACACACACAGTCTTACTTATATATACACACACACACAGTCTTACTTATATATACACACACACACAGTCTTACTTATATATACACACACACACAGTCTTACTTATATATACACACACACACAGTCTTACTTATATATACACACACACACAGTCTTACTTATATACACACACACACAGTCTTACTTATATACACACACACACAGTCTTACTTATATACACACACACAGTCTTACTTATATACACACACACACACAGAGTCTTACTTATATACATACACACACAATGTCTTACTTATATACACACACACACACACACACACACACACAATGTCTTACTAATATACACACACACACACACACACAATGTCTTACTAATATACACACACACAATGTCTTACTTATATACACACGCACACACACACACACACACTGTCTTACTTATATACACACACACACACACACACTGTCTTACTTATACACACACACACACACACTGTCTTACTTATATACACACACACACACACACACACACACACACACTGTCTTACTTATATACACACACACACACACACACACACTGTCTTACTTATATATATACACACACACACACACACACACACACACTGTCTTACTTATATATACACACACACACACACACACACACACACACTGTCTTACTTATACACACACACACACACACACACACACACACACACACACACACACACTGTCTTACTTATATACACACACACACACACACACACACACACTGTCTTACTTATATACACACACACACACACACACACACACTGTCTTACTTATATACACACACACACACACACACACACTGTCTTACTTATATACACACACACACACACACACACACACTGTCTTACTTATATACACACACACACACACACACACACACACACACTGTCTTACTTATATACACACACACACACACACACACACACACTGTCTTACTTATATACACACACACACACACACACACACACACACACACACTGTCTTACTTATATACACACACACACACACACACACACACACTGTCTTACTTATATACACACACACACACACACACACACACACACACACACTGTCTTACTTATATATACACACACACACACACTGTCTTACTTATATATACACACACACACACACACACTGTCTTACTTATATATACACACACACACACACTGTCTTACTTATATATACACACACACACACACACTGTCTTACTTATATATATACACACACACACACACTGTCTTACTTATATACACACACACACACACACACACACACACTGTCTTACTTATATACA
>CM069866.1:39687908-39690408 GCA_036172795.1 Pelodytes ibericus | reverse complement strand
TGGGGACACCTCTCAGCCAAGTAGGATGATGGCAACTTTTGGTGTCTATATAGCTGTTTGAATCGATTTTTTTAAAAAAGTTTTTCGTACATATCTTGCCTTCTTTTATATGGATGTCTAAATCTAGGAATTGTATGCCTTCCCTACTAAAATTGGAAGTCAAGACAACATTATTGTTGTTTTTATTTAAGTGTTCCAAAAATAATAAGAGATCTTCCTCTGCACCTCTCCAAATAAAGAAGAGATCGTCTATATATCTCCGATATAGCACCAGGTTTGCCTGCCAGCCATGTCCCGTCCAGACCGACCTATTTTCCCAGTCGGCCATGAACAAGTTGGCATAGCTGGGGGCAAACCTGGTGCCCATCGCTGTCCCTCTGCATTGTAAGAAAAATTCTTCATTAAAGAAAACAATCCAGGACAAGAAAGCTGTCACTTACATTTAAATTTTGTCCCATATGTAGGGACTATATGTGAGTGTTTTAAAGTTTATTGCCTTCACTTTTATACCTTCATTTGTTACACTGGATATATATCTTGCATATTCTGCACAGCAGATTGATTGCACTGTCACTTTATAGCACAAATAGCGCACTGTCACCTTGTGTATTTGTATATGTGTTTTATTGCAGTGTTTTGGGATAACTGCTAGACAAGTTGCTGCTCGTGCAATATCTTCTCTAGCGCCACCTACCTCACACCAATTCCTCTTTTTTGATATTCTATTATCCCAACTGAGGCAAGGCTGCTTTTGAAAAGGTGACAAAATGTCGATTTTTGATTATAGAAATAAACATCAAATAAACATCGATGATGTTTTTGGGGGAAGAGATAGTTATGAGACATTTATACCCCCAGATACTATAGAACAACAACAAAAATTAGAAAAACTCTTGACGAAAGAACTTAAAATTAAATGGGAAGTTGCTACATTAAAGAAATATCTTGATGAGAAAATTACCCCTCGAGGGTTACGTATTTTTAAAAAACCCACTTTTGACACAGAAGATTGCACATTCATTTCAGAGTGGAATGAAATACTAGAATCTTGCACTGTTCACCTTATGAAACTAATTATCAAGCAAAGAAACCGCACTTTAGACACATTAGATTTAGAAATTTTGAAAATTGAAAGTACTTTACAAAATGATTTTTTAGATCAACCTAAATTTTCCGATAGAGTCGTCCAAAACCTACTGGAGGTGGAAAGAGACACAAAAGATATAAAAGTAAAGAAATATCGGAGAGACAAAGAAGATTATAGATTAAATACTTTTAGAGAACCCACGAATTATAGAAACTCACAAAAAAATGATGTATATAAAAATAGATATACATTGGAAAGAAATCAACCAAAAAGATTTCAAAATATATCTGCACAGACACGACATTATAATTTATCACATTCAAATAATTCCAATTATTCACACGGAAAGTTTTTTAAACCTAGATATACGTCAAACCCAATCAATAAAACTCCAACAAGAATAAATACAAAAAATAGGTTCCAAGTACTATCTGAACTAGGCGAAACATCTCCTTTTTTAGACAGGGAACAACAACTGACAAGATCCCCCCCGAAGTCCCCACGAGAAAGGGACAGAACAAGAAGAGATTACTTAGGGGTGCTAGAGCAGGGAAATGTGTACAGGAGAAGAAGAGATTAAAAACATCTAAAATCCAAAAAGAAAAAGCAGACCTGTCATTTCCCGGTATCTTCAACCTTTCTCAAAAAATTTTAAACCAAGAACAACTGTTAGTATTACAAAAGGGGCTAAAATATGCACCCACTAACAAATTCAATCTTTTTTCGGCTTTCGTAGATGTAAATAAATTTGTAAGGAATGCAACTCTAAAAAGATATTATACAATAAGACCACAAGAGCCAACAGTAATATCTCATTCCGAATATGTTCAAACACATCTAAAAAACAAATCAACATTTTATCCCTCAACATTCAGATCAGGGGCGATAGATCTATTTGAGAAATCTGTGGTTAAAGACCTTAAGGCTATTACACAAAATAGAAAAGAAAAATTTAATATGACAAAAAAGGAGAAAAATATCCTAATAGATCTTCAAAAGGATGAAAGCATCATCATCAAACCCGCAGATAAAGGTGGAGGTATAGTGATCCAATCAAGAGAAAAATATATAGCTGAAGCATATAGACAATTGAGAGATCAAAATACTTACACCCTCTTAAAGACAGACCCAATTAACAACTATAAAAGGGTCTTAACGAAGTATTTAGACAAAGGGAAAAATCTAGACATTTTGACAGAAAATGAATATAAATATATAAACGTTTCCCACCCTAAACTACCAGTTATATATTTCCTTCCAAAAATACATAAAGATGTTGAGAATCCTCCAGGGAGACCAATTGTCTCGGGTATCGATTCCCTCTTCAGCAACCTGTCAGAATATTTGGATGTGTTATTACAACCTGTAGTTCAGAAAAACAAATCTCACCTTAAAGACACGATCAGTATTTTA